>CATIWK010223755.1:0-32580 GCA_949634005.1 Mallotus japonicus
CTGGTCTTCAAATTCAAATAGCTCTCCATTCTTGGAGGCAATGGTTGCCAATTGTCATGTACTAATGCCAATATATGCTTGATTTCCATAATCTCTTCTAGTGAGTACTCACGATTTGGACTGTACCCTGCCCCTGGTAGTAACGTTTTAAAGACCTCTAGAATTAGCTTAATCATCAAATTTTGTTGATTTGGAGCTAAGGTGATTGTGTCAAACAACTCCATAAGTACGAAGAAAGGAAGTTGATTTTCAACTAATAACAGGTCCAACATTAATCTGGACAGTATCTGATCGTTCTGAAAAATAGGGTCTTCTAAATCTATCCCTCCGACGATTTCACATAGAAACTCTACAATGAAACAACCATCAAAAACCATCATTTCCACAAACTCATCTTCTTTAAGAATTACAGGTTCCGAGTAGCAATTACGAGCACTTTCTTTCAGCTCCCACATGGTCTGGATTAATCCTGGTACGCTATTCTTATCATCTCTTCGAAGAAACATCTCAAGATAGCGTACCTTGTGCTCTTCCATTGCCTTTAAGTGATCTTTGCCTCGGTGATACGGACCAATTGAAATTATCTGTGGCTCATATGCCTTTTCTTTGACCATACGTAGTTGATTAGGCACTCTGAAGATGAATTGTTTGGAGTATAGCCGATAAAGACCTCCAAGCTTTTCATTGATTCTAATGGCTACATCATCCTTCGAGCCCATACTTTGGAAAATCTGATACACATTTTTTGCGCCAGAGTTGATATACAGCAATGCAATTAAACTACTGAAATGCATAATATGTATGTATATATAAGATGAATGAAACATTTTAGGGACCAAGCCAAGATTTTCGATTGGAGACAAATGCTTGCTTTTTTAAATAAAAGAAAGGCCAAATCATTGCAAGTTGACCAAATCAAGGCTCGCAATTTCAATATTTTATTAATTTTTTCTCATATATTTTAGTAAAATAAAATATTAGGCCGAATTAAACTGCAATTAAATTAAGAGAACAAATCTTAACTACTAGGTTATAAATTATTTATCTGATTTTTTATTCAAAGTATCAATATTGCGGGGAGTTCAAATTTACTCTTTCCATACTTCACAAACAGCAGTTCCTTTGCAAATAATTTCATTACAGTACAACAAGGATTGTAGAATTCCAACACTACGCATTATATAAATATGAAAATGAAAATGAAAAAAAATAAATAAATAAAATCAGAGCGGGTTAACTTACTTGTTTACAGGGTCAGTTCTTCTAACAGTTTCTGCTTCTATCCTGTGGAAAGAGAGAAATAGAATGAGGAAGCGATTACAAGGATAAATTGGTGCCCTGGTTCTTACAGTAGCAGTCCACGACAGGTTTTATCCCAGGGCCCGAGTACGTTGACGAAGACCAAAGTGACTTTGATATTATCCTGAAAGACTCCAAATGCGGACACTCTTTTTCAAATGAATCACAACTTTTGGTGACAACTGGATACTCACTCATTAATTAATTAATTCTTAATAACAACAGGGACCCAACGGTGGGTATAGTAATTAAATATTAGGAGTCTCTATCTTCATGTTACCCACCCACTGCAACTGAAAGCGATTTTTTTTTTTTTCAAAAATCGACAAAGTTCAAATAATGATTAAAGGGCCAAATTGACCCTCAATCATACATCGAAATTAAATCTTAAATTTTTTTTTAGTTTTAATTCGATTTTTTTTAAATTAAATTTTATTGAATTTTTTTTTAAATTAAATTTTTACAAATAAATATTATAACTCAAATAAAATTTTAATTTCAATGATTAATTAATGAAAAATTATTTAGATTAATAAATTAAATTAATAATTTTTTAAAAAAAAATATATCACCTAATTATAAAGTTTTAAAAAAATTTAAGTCTATATAACAATTTTTAGAAAAAAAAATTTTAATATTTTGAATTTTTTAAAAAAATTTAAAAATTTTATAAATTTTAAAAACTTTAGAATCAAGTGATATAAATATGAATTTATTCATCAATTTTATTCATAATTAAAATTTAATAGTTCAATAATAAAATTTTGTTCATCAATTTAATTTTAATAGTTGACTAACCAAAAATTATTTAAATTAATAATTAAAATTGATTATTGTTTTTCAAATGTATATCACTTAATTATAAAGTTTTAAAAATTTTAGGTTTATTAAAAAATCTTAAGGATATAATTAATCTATACAAAAGAATGAAAAAAAAGGAGAAAATAAAAATGAAAAAAGAGGGAAAGGGAAAAAATAAGAAGAAAAAAAAAGGAAAAAGAGAAAAAATGAGAAAAGACACAAAAAAGAAATAAGGAGAAAATAAAAAAAAAGTGAGAAGGAAAAAAATAAGGATAAAATAAAAATTAAAAAAGAGGAGAAAAAAGAAAAAAAAAGGGACAAAATTGAAGTAAGAAATTAAAAAATGGGAATTTTAGGTAAATTTCTCTTATTTTTAAGTATTGGAAAATGTTTTTTTCCTAAGGATGGAAATTTATTTTCCCTTATTTCTAAGTTATTTTCCATTGACTAACAATTTATTTTCCTTTGACTTATTTTCTTTAGTAATTCAAACACTAGAAAATAAGAAAAAATATTTTTTGAAAAAATATTTTCCACAAACAAACGGAGTCATAGCTCCAAATTATTTATCTAATTTTTTATTCAAAATATCAATTGCTGGGAATTCAAATTTACTCCTTCCATACTTTTTTTTTAAAATTGTACTCCTTCCATACTTCACAAGCAGCAGTTTAGTTTGCAGATAATTTCACTATTGATAACTTGATTTCCGGAACCTCCGAGTCTTGCGGTCAAGTGACCAACAAGAAACAAGGTGAGAGGTGGGGTTTCCCCCACTAGCCCTCCGATGCTTAAGTTAGAGAATGTAGAGAGAGTTTAGAGAGATAAAGAGAGAGTAATAGTTAAAGAATAGAATAGAATAATAAGAGGAGATGGAAGGAGTATTTATAGAGAATGAGATATGCAAACCTAAGAGGAATGAGATTCCTCCCGCATGTAGGACTTGTGTCCTTAGAAGTAATTGCTTCCTAATCCGGGACTCCTTTTCCTATTAGGATTGGTCTTCCTTTCTCTGCAAATTACTATTTATTTAAGAACATATTTGGTATCTAGAATAGGAATATACCTGTGGGGTATCAAGAGTTTCCCCCGAAAGTCTGGTCGAATATTTATGTCCAAGATTATGGAAAATCTGTAGATGTCGAAAGGGTGGGCTGTGGTGGCCAGCCTCAGTCACAGTTGGTGAGGATGCTCGGTACCGAGTCTTTATATACCTGAGATTAAGGAAAAATGCCAATTGGGCTTATAGATACGCCGAGGGATTAACCCACCAGTATTATAGTGAACATGCAGAATGGGACCAGCGAGTGCTGGAGTTTTGAGATGCTCGGTGCAACATAGCAACCCGAGAATGCTAGTTTCTATATAGTCGGCATTTATGAGATGCTCGGTGCAACATAGCGACTCGAGAATGCGAGTTTCTATATACTCGGTATTTATGAAATGCTCGGTGCAACATAACAACCTGAGATTGAAGACAGCTGTCAATAAGGCGTCCCCACTTGTATAAATAGTAAGTAAATCTATTGTGGAGAGGCACTTGTTGTTTTTGCTTCTCTCTTGTGTTCGACCATTTCTGCTTTCTGCCTTCATTACTGCTGCTATTGAGTTTGGCATTCTGCCCAGGTGAATACTTTCAGTTCTTCTTAGTTTTATTTTGTTTTTTACTTCTTGTTGTAGCAACATACCTCCTCGAGAACAAGTAAAGTCTGACTTGTTTGAATCGAGAGTAGATGAGGGTATGTTAGAATGGTATAAGCGTCGGTTTAGTATTCCACAATCCTATTTGTTGCATACCACTGATAGGAAGGCGAATGAGCCATACCCAGATGGTATAAAAATGGTGGTATACCAGGATCAGCTAGAGGGTAGGTTGAGGTTCCTTTTAGATCCGTTTGTAAGACTTTTCCTAAATAGGTATAATATTGCTCCTGGGCAACTGCATCCCAATAGTTATAGAATTATAACTGGGTATTTAGAGCTAATGCATACGGAGGGTAGAGAACCAAATTTTGATATATTTTGCTATATGTATAGTTTGAATAAGAAAAAAAAGGGAGCTAACCTTTGCCCTATTTGCCATTCCCTATCTAAGTTTATTCATGAAACTCCGAGACATCCCCAAGTCTTGGAGGCATAAATATTTTGTTATAGAATATCCGACGGAGTTTTTCAGAGTCCATCACTTATGGGTTGATGACTGTCACCGCGTGTGGCGTTTAAGAGAATTGCCTGAAGGAGAGTTGGAGCTAATCAATAGGCTTCATTCTCAGAGTATAGCCATGAGGACTTCTGCTGAGAATTATTCCCTGTGATACCTTCAGAGAGTGTATCCTGGGAATGTTGGTAAGCGCTGAGTTTTTGGAGGTATATTCTGACTTCCCCTTTCTTTTATTTGTAAATGGCTGAGTTTTTCACATTTACGGGCGGGATACTACTTTCAGATGATGATGAGCAAGTGCAAGTACAAGAGCAAGAAATTACTGATTTGACTTTGAAGGTGGAGCCTTCCGAGGTTCATACCGAGATTACAAGAGACTCGCTAATTGAACCGACACGGAAAAGTAAGGCCGGTTCTTCAAAGAAGCATTCCCGAGGAAAGGGAATAGCTGAGGATGAAGAATAATTGGCAGAAAATGTTTTTGTCAAGCATCCGAGAATTCCAAGATTTCCAGATGCAAAGAAGTATATGTTGGAGAAAATGAGCCCTCCAAGTCTTCTGAATCTCCAAGTAAAGGATCAGTATGCTGAATCATTGCACCTCCCTGAGGATATTCAAAGATGGCGGGATATCAGGAAAGGCGAGCTGTATGATTATCTGATTGTGCATGCTCTAAAGGTACTTTATCTGGTATTGACTGTATTCCATTTGTCATCAGTTTTATGTGCTAATTTTTCTATCTTTCTTGTAGATGGCCCAAGGTTTGATGCTAGCTAAGGACAACAATTTCATTCTCCAGAGTGAATATAATTTTAAGGATGCCGAGGTTGGCACTGTCTCTATAGATTATGAAAAGAAATTGAACGCGGTGAAACAAGCGCTGGAACTTACTGAGGCTCAGTTTAAAGAGGCTAAGTCTGAGGTGGAATCTCAGTTGAAGAAGATTCAGGAGTTTGAGCACTCCAAGGCTCAACCCTCGGAGTAACTGGAGAAAAAAGATTCAGAGCTTGACGCTCTAAAGAAGGAGCTGGAGGAAGGGAAGGTAGCTCGTGCTGAGGATTTGAAATCTTATCAAGATATGGTTTTGGGATTCCTGAAAGCATATAAATCTGAATGTATGAGGATCTTCCTTGCTCAGCGTTCTGACCTTGACCTTTCCGAGTCTGAGAAGATAATTCCCCAAGACTTGGCAAAATTGGCTGCTGAAGAGGAGGCATCAAAGAAATCTGCTGCCAAGCGCCATAAGAGTTCAAAGAAAGCATCCACAAAGTCTTTCTCGCAACATATGGGTGCTAAAGAGTCAACTTCTAAGGCAGGGCTTTCAACTGCTCCCTCTGCTGACAATACTGACCTTCCCACTTCTGATGGGGCAGTGCCTCCTGAGACTGAGGCAATTATAGATGTCTGAATATTCCCTCTCTTTTTTTTATGTAGACATTTTATGAAGATCAATGAAAAAGTACTTTTATTGCATCAGAACATCTATTTTTCTTAAGTACAATTTTCTCTATTGATAATATTTTCACAGACTATCTGAGTTCCAATATCTAGGCAGCTCTTTTCCTTGCATGTCTCATATTTTGTATGCACCTTTAGTAGTATTTTCTGTAACTTGATAAGGGCCTTCCCAATTAGGTCCGAGCTTGCCTGTTCTGGAACTTCCTTTGCCAATGTCTGATCTCCGACTCTAAATTGCTTTGGTCGGACATGTTTGTTATGATACCCGTCTATTCTTAGCTTCTGGGCTTCTGATATAACTGATGCCTGTTCCCTTCTTTCCTCAAGTAAGTCCAGGCATATCCGAGCATTGAGGTTGTTGATATCCGAGTCTAATTCTCCTGCTACCCGGCAGCTTGATGATCCAATCTCAATAAAAATTACTACATCCATCCCGTAAGTCAATCTGAAGGGAGTTTCTCCTGTTGAACCCCTGGGTGTTATTTTGTATGCCCAAATGACGTTGTTGAGTTCTTCTACCCAACTCCCTTTCTTCTTGTCTAGCCTCTTCTTTAATCCTTGCATAATGATCCTGTTCATGACTTTTGTTGTCCATTCATCTAAGGATGAGCAACTGAGGTGAATCTGAGCTTGATGCCTAAATTTGTACAAAATGTCTTGAATTTCTCATTATCAAACTACTTTCCATTGTCTATGATCAAGGTGTGAGGTATTCCGAATCTGCAGATGACTTCTTTCTAAAAGAAGTGTTGAATCTGAGCTTCTGTAATGGTTGGAACTGCCTCAACTTCTACCTACTTGGTAAAGTGATCAATGGCTACTATCAAGAACTTCTTCTGGGATGTTGAAACTGGAAAAAGTCTGAGAATATCCATTCCCCATATGGCGAAGGGCCACGGACTTCCTATTGGGTGTTGGGTATTGGATGGCTTGTTATTCAAACGGGCAAATTACTGACACTTGGAACACTTCTGGACTAGTCAATACGCATCCTTAGACATACTTGGCCAGTAATATCCTTACAGTAACGCTTTCTGAACTAATGAACTTTGGGCTTCATGAGCTCTGCATATTCCCTCATGAATTTCTCTGAGCACATAATTGCCTTCATCTGGAGATACACACTTTGACCATGGGTGAGACAAAGAGCTTCTGTAGAGTTCTTCGTTACATAAGGAATAATGCACAGCTCTGAGTTTAATCTTCCGAGCTTTAAGTTTGTCTTGAGGTAAGGTGCCCTGATCCAGGTACTCTATGATGGGCTTCATCCACTCTGATACCACCTGAGTATTCATGACTTCTACTTCCTCAGTAATTAGTTTGACGAGTTCTTCTGTTAGCTCAAGTGCCTTGAATATTTGGTTAGCCTCTAAGGCTGATTTTTCTAGCAAGTCTGCTTCTGTATTTTCACTTCTAGGAATCTGTAGCATTTCTCATTGTCCTCCTTCCTGCTCGAGCTTCTTTAGGAGCTGTATGGCCTTCTCCACATACTTAACCATGCTTGGCTCCTTAATCTGGTATGTCCCTTTAACTTGGTTGACCATTAACTGGGAGTCGGAGTAAATTTTTAGATGCTCAGTCCTAACTTCTATGGCCAACTTAAGTCCTGTAATTAGTGCTTCATACCCAGCTGTGTTGTTTGTGGCATTATATTTGATCAGGACTGCATATTTGATTTTGACCTTACTTGGGCCAATGAGAATAATCCCAGCTCTAGATCCTTGTGCACTTGATGCTCCGTCGATGTACAATTTCCACTCCGGGTGTGATACAGAAACAGCTTCCTCTAATGTCATCTCCTGAATAAAGTCTGCCAATGCTTGAGCTTTTATCTGTTGGCAAGGCTCGTAATTAATGTCAAATTAGCCTAGCTGAACAGACCACTGGACCAGTCTTCCTGAAGTTTCAGGCCTTTGAAGAATTTTTCGTAAAGGAAAGTTTGTTCTGACAATTATTGAATGAGCTTGGAAGTATTGCCTAAGCTTTTTAGATGTATGCACAACCATTATTGCGAGCTTGTCCAGCTTGGGATATTTTACTTTTGAGCCTCTGAGTATCTTACTAACATAGTAGATTGGGTTTTACTGACTTCCTTCCTCTCGAACTAGTACTGAGGCGATGGACTCATGTTCAATGGAAAGGTACAAGTATAGAACCTCATTTAGGATCGGTTTATTGAGCAATGGTGCAGAGGATAGGATTTTTTTTTATTACTTCAAATGCTGCTTGACACTCCTCGCTCCATTCGAATTTCTTGGAATTCTTTAAAGCTCAGAATAGGGGTAAGCATTTTTTGGCTGAGCATGAGATGAATCTTCCAAGAGCCGTGATTCTGCCATTAAGCTTCTGGAGTTCATTTAATGTCTTAGGAGCTTTCATGTTGAGAATGGCTTCCATCTTCTCCGGGTTTACCTCTATTCCTCTATGTGAGATCATGAATCCCAAGAACTTCCCAGGTTTAACCCTAAAGACACACTTTTTTTTATTAAGCTTGATCCGGTAATGATCTAGGAGCTCGAGAATTTGCTCGAGATCCTCAGCGTGCTGTTCTGCTTATTGGCTTTTGATAATAATGTCATCCACACCACATTCTTTCCAATCTAATCTTGAAAGACGTGATTCATCAGCCTTTGGTATATTGTTCTAGTGTTTTTAAGACCAAAAGGCATGACTTTGTAGCATTAAAGACCCTCATGTGTAATGAATGACGTTAGATTTGTGATTGCGAGGATATTCACTTATGGTTATTAATCTCTACTTTAATCTCTAACCAATTATATCACAAAGTAAAAGTGGATATTAAATAGAGTTGGTGTAGAGAAATGGGTAAGGTTAACTGTCTCTACACTTAATCTAACCATGGTTATCTAAAAGTGATTTTGGATATAAAGATGGGAAGGGTTAGTAGAGATAGTGTGTGTGTGTTTTCAGGTAAGACAAACACAAGGAAAGAAAAAGAAACAAATACATATCCTTAGAAACCTTAAGCTCTTGCCAAGAAGATCAAGTGATGGTGCAAGCTTCAAGGGTCTTTGTAGAGGGACTAGCTACCACTACTTGATCAAGGCAAGATGAAGATATGGTGAAGCTTGGTGTCTCAAGCTAGAGGCTTCACATGTGGGAGGCTTGAAGAGATTGATTCATGAGATGAATCAAGGAAGCCAACCATTGTGGTAGATAAATGAGGTCTACACCAAACACTTGGGAAATTGGTAAGTATTTCACAACTTAGATTTCCTAAGTTTGTTATACATGTTGATGTATGATTAGTTGTGTGTTAAGTTGCAAATTGGATCCTAGGGAATATAATTCTAGATGAATTCTAGGGTTATGTTTGAGCAAATTTTTGAAATTAGCTTTACTTAGCATTGGATGTCTAAGTGGCATAACCGGTTCCTTGCAGTGGCAGCGTCAATCTCATATAGAATTGGCCTTCCAATGATACCATTATAAGTAAGTGGGAGATCTACTACGTTGAACAAAGATTTGACTGATTTTGTGTCTCCAGATTCTCGATTTCCAAATTCTACTTCCAATTCCATTAATCTCATTGGTTGGGTTGTTCCTCCACAGAAGCTTGTAATGAGATTCTTAATTGTTTTTAAATCAGTGACTGATCCTCCCATGGATTTATATACGTCCCATGAAACTACATTGACAGCACTACCATCATCCACCAGAAGTCTTTTCACCAGATAATTCCGGATGTATGCACTTACGACCAAGGCATCGTTATGGGGATGCTGAACATGTTTTCCATCATCAAGTCCGAACGTGATGCTCGGCTTTTGTCTAGATACTCGATATTCTTCCCTTCGAGGCCTTTTTAATTTCTTTTCTACTGGTGTTTCTCCACCAACGATCATATTAATGATTCCAACTACTTTATTACGAGCTTTCTTTGTGGTAGGAGAGTCTGCTGCTTGTTCACTTGAATCTCGGTGTCTTATAAAATCTCCCAACTTCCCATTTTTTATTAACTACTCAATTGCTCGAGCAAGGTCTCGGCAACTTTTAGTCTCATGCCCAATATCTCGGTGGTATTGGCAGTACTTCCTCCTGTCTATTATTCCTCTCTTTGGTGGAGTTAGTCTCATAGCTGGAGTTATGCCTACTCTGTTTTCTCTGATCCACATGAGAATTTTTTATCTGAAGGCATTTAGGGGCATGAATCTCTCAATTTCCCTTTTGAATCCTTCCGTTGGGTTTTTGAAATTGTTTCTAAGAATTGTAGGCCTTCTCAGATCTCTTCTCTCATTCTATTTCAATGGCGGCTTCTCATCATCCCTTTGCAATCTTCTATCCTCATCCATTTTTATTAGATTTGTGGCCATTGTCATGACCTCTGAGAAGGTGCGTGGCTTTTTTGTTAAAATTTTATCTTTGAGTTTTCCCAACCAAGTTCCATTCTTTAATGCCTCTACAGCCACTTCATCACTTAAATTTTCAATTTGCATTGCTACTTTATTAAATCTGTCTAAGTAACTTCTCAATGATTCACTGAGTTCCTGCCTGTATGTCCGAAGATCATGGATGCTTTTAGCAGGAGGAACATTAGTAATAAACCGAGTTTTGAACTTCTCAACCAACTCTTCAAAAGATGAAATAAAGTTCCTCGGAAGCTGGTGAAACCATCTCTGAGCAATATTGGAGAGTGTGTTGGGAAAAACTCAACATAGAGTCCCGTCATTGACATTCTGGAGCATCCTTTTTGTTCTGAATGATGATACATGATTGAATGGGTCTCCAGTTCCGTCATACTGCTCCATTTAAGGTAGTTTGAATTTAGAAGGGATTTCCGTCTGATTGATCCTGCTTACGAAAGGTGTTATTCCTTCCAGGATGCACTTATCCTCCTTCCGCTGTTCTGTCTGAGCTTTCTGAATTACTTATGCCACCTTTTGAGCTATCTGTGCATCGTCTAGAGCTAGAATGCTTATGCTAGATTCTCCTTCCGGATCGTTCTGAGCTTCTTTGTCCCCTGAGGGAACATTCTGAGTTACTGTAGATGGTATGATCATATTGTTTCCCACATTAGCAGCTCCGGGGTTATTATCTTGGATTAAGGCATTTAGCTACTGTTGCATGAGGAGCATCTGAGTTTGGATGTTCTAGATTATAGCTTTTTTATTGGTTGGGGGTAGGTTAAGTGTTTGGGTTATTGTGTTTAGGCCCGGCATGTTCATAATGGGAGTTCCTGAAAGGTTTGGGAAAGGTACAGATGGAATGGGTCTACCAGCATGATGTAAAGGAGCATAATAAGGAAAGCTCATACCCGAAGTCGCCCAACCCTAGGTCACTCCGGGTGGCATATAAGGATTAAGGGGGATTTGTGTTGATGGTCCAGTATGTTGGATGAGAGATAAAGGATCAACTGGTGCGATGGGAGCAGATGGATTGATAGAAAGACCAGGAGCTGACGGATTGATATGAGTACCTGGTGTTGTGCCTGGTGGATCTATCTGAGTATCAGTGGTTGGTGGTGGGCTAGATGCCATGATTTGAGTTGCTTTGCTCGGTAGATGATAATGGCTTTGACTCAAGAGATTCCCGCAGATGGCGCCACTTGATTACTTAATTTCCAAAACGTCCGAGTCCTGCGGTCAAGTAACCAACAAGAAGCAAGGTGAGAGGTGGGGTTTCCCCCACTAACCCTCCGATGCTTAAGTTAGAGAATGTAGAGAGAGTTTAGAGAGATAAAGAGAGAGTAATAGTTAAAGAATATAATATAATAATAAGAGGAGAGGGAATGAGTATTTATAGAGAATGAGATATGCAAACCTAAGAGGAATGGGATTCCTCCCGCATGTAGACTTGTGTCCTTAGAAGTAATTGCTTCCTAATCCGGGACTGCTTTTCCTATTAGGATTGGTCTTCCTTTCTTTGTAAGTTACTATTTATTTCGGAACATATTTGGTATCTAAAATAGGAATATACCTGTGGGGTATCAACTACAATACAACAAGGATTGTATAAATCAATTATAGCAAAATTTAGAGTGGTTAACTTACTTGTTTACAGGGTCTAATGTTTCTGCTTCTATCCTATGGAAAGAGAGAAATAGAATGGGAAAGTGATCACAAGGATAAATTGGTACCCCAGTTCTTACAATAAATAGCAGTCCAACATAAGTTTTACGGTCATTTTATGGTATTATGATGACACTGTGTCATCAAAAATATACCAGCAGCTGTAGGTATAACCGGTTGCATTTATTTCAATTAAAACGTGTTTATTCAGTCAAATTTCCCTTTTTTTTATTCGATGAACATTCTTGCATTTTTGATAAAAAAAAATAAAAAGGAACATTTTTACGTTAAAAAAAAATTATCCTTTCCTCATCAGTCGCCCTCTCTGCCCACCACAACAATGACAGCCATGATTCCAGAAACAACAAGAACAACTTGAAAGTGGATGATAGGAAAATTCTCAAGATCGCATTAACTCATAACAGAAAATATGGGTCTCCAATAAAGATCGTTGATACCTTACACTCATATTCCTATTTGAACAAGGACACTTGCCCATCAAGTAAAGGAAATATATCTAATTAGAAGGTTCCTATTTGGAAAAAGTCTTCAAAGGGGCACAAATCCTACAAGACTAAAGAATCCTATTCCTAAGAGGTTTATGTCTAATCTCTCCCTATAAATACATCTCATGTCTTTATTCATTCATTCCACACATCTTCTCATACTCTACATCAAGACATCACTACATCAAGCCATGACTATCATACACCATACTCATTCTACATCCTTATTCTACTTTCCTTACTTTATTATTATTTCTCTATACGAGTACTGACTTAATCTTCGAAGTGTCTATAGGGGAAACCCCGCCCTTTCACCCGGCTTCCTCGTCGATGCAGGTTCCACAAGGCAAAGATATGATTTGGAGTTATCAAGTGGCACCGTCTATGGGGAAACCTAGCTTTATTGTTTGTTTCAAAATAAGAGGATCAAAAGTTAGGCACAACCAAATCAAAATTTTGAATTATCATTACTTATCGGGAACCTTGCTCTCGTCAACTCAAACATGTCTGTCTTGGAATGGATCTTTGCAAGCAATCTATATGTGACAAACTACACAGCTTTACAAAAGACAAAAAGTCTCAAATCAGTGCAAATAAGACGTAGAATTTTCGTATCCTGAAAGCCATCCATATTTAAATATGGAAGCCAAGAGAATACATATATGGTGAGGACACAAGAGCATCATGTCAAGGAGTAGACTTTACTTCTTCACACTTGATTAAAAACAACCTTTAATGAAGTTCCCCTCAATCGATAGCTCGAAAAAGCTATGGCATATTTTAGCCGGATAAATTTTCAGTTAAATGAAGAGGCTCACACCGTTAGTTTTCATGCCTCTAAATCTCTCAAATTCTGACTAGCTTGGATACGTCGATCCATGACAACAAACCTCGCTAGCAAGATCCCTGTGCTTCTATATCAACTCCCTTCTCTCCAAATCTTGAATCTTAGAAATAATTTTCTCAAAAATCTATTCTTATGAATCTATCAGATCTTAGTTCACTTAAAGTACTTCATCTTTATGGCAATAATCTTAGCAGGGAAATCCCACCTACTTCATCAAATATTACTGGGGTGATCAAGTAATCATGATATCTCATTACGAATCATTAATGACACAGGCATACCTTTTCTTTCCTTGGTAAAGAATAAAACAAGTCTGAGATAAAAAAAAAAAAAAGAGACGAGCTTGGCTATTTTTTGAATCCTGGACTGCAAGATTCTAAAACATGAAGAAAAGTCCAGCAGAAATAGTGGTACACGAAGGAACTTCTGTTGTTGAAGTAAACTTAGTCTGCTCCATCAAACATCGGCTACGAACAAATTCCAATCAGAATTCTACAAAGATAAAAAAAAATGAAGTTCAGGTTAGAAAACTTGATAGAGTACCTATCATTGACAGATTCAAGTCGAGCTTTTTGTTACTCAGAGCATTTGAAAAAACCCTCAAATAAGTAACGATCACAGTGCTCATCAACCTTCTCCGGGTAACCAACCTCAGTTGCCGAGTAAACTAAACATTCAGCAAGTTGCCGATCACCATATGTCTTTACCAATCACCAAGCTCCGAAGTATCGTTGCAAATAAGAACTTGCTCAACTAACCATGTGGTACCATCTTCAAAGCTGTGCGAAAGAATTAAAAGAAAAAAATAAATCTAGTTGGTGAAGATAGCGGAAGAAGGCCCTAAGTTAATCTTCAAGCACCGAGAATCCATGAAACGTCGAGCTTTCAAATAACACAGCAACATTAGAGACTGCAGTAGAAAATTCAAAGTCACAGACAATAGCATTCGAAGCCGACAAATAACATCATCAAGAACTCATTAAATCAACGATCATCATCCCTAATGCCTTAATAGCAAGACCGATGATAAATTGATTTCCAGAACCTCCGAGTCCTGTGGTCAAGTAATCAACAAAGAGCAATGTGAGATGTGGGGTTTCCTCCACTAACCCTCCGATGCCTAAGTTAGAGAGAGATAAAGAGAGATAAAGAGAGTAATGAGTTAAGAGAATAGAATGAATAATGGAGGGAGAAGTGAGCAGTATTTACAGAGAGTGAGATATGCAAACCTAGGAGGAATGGGATTCCTCTTGCTTGTAGGACTTTCTCCTATTTAGGGAGTATCTTGCCAAATTCGGGATTCCTACCCAAGAAGGACTCCTTTTCTTATTTGGTTTGGGCATCCTTGTTCTGCAAGTAACATTCTTAATAAGGCAATAAAGTATTGTTTGAATAGGAATATGCCTGTAGGGTATCAAGAGTTCCCCCCCCCCCCCCGCGCAAGTCTAGTCGGATATTTATGTCCGAAATTACTAAAAAAAATGATAATCGGTGGTGCCGAAAGGGTGACTGAGGTGGCCAGCCTCAGCCACAGGGTGTTGATGATGCTCGGTACTGAGGCTTTAAGTTCTTGAAAGTAAAGCAAGATAACAAAAAAATGCCAGCTGGGCTTATAGATGCTCGGTATGTAATGATTAAAATTGAGTTTCCATACCTCAGTGAACGAAGTGACCTGAGGGTGCCTACTTCGAATTGATTAACCCTAGTGCAACATAGCGACCTGGGAACTAGCGTCAGTTGCTGGAATTTTATGCTCGGTGTCCCGAGACTTTAACCTCAGTGTAACATAACGACCTGAGAGTGCGAGTTTCTATATATACTCGTCTTTGAAGATGCTCGGTGCAACATAGCGACCCGAGGATGCAAGTTTCCATATATACTCATCTTTGAAGATGCTCGATACAATATAGCGACCTGAGGATATGAGTTTCCATATATACTCGGCCCTTAGTGAGATGCTCGATAAAAAGT
The DNA here is from genome assembly GCA_949634005.1 of Mallotus japonicus. Lineage (NCBI taxonomy): Eukaryota > Viridiplantae > Streptophyta > Magnoliopsida > Malpighiales > Euphorbiaceae > Mallotus > Mallotus japonicus. Next base: position 15,073 of record CATIWK010223755.1, read on the forward strand.
TATAGCCCAATAAGGTGAGCTTCTGTATACTCGGCCCGTAGTGAGATGCTCGGCTTTAATCAGAATGATATGAGATCTAAGACAGCTTGAAGCTAGACATGTGTCATAGCTTTTGAGATATTTTGAATTTTGAATATTATGTAACTGCTAGCATCTGATCAGTTGTCAGAACAAGTGACGTGTGATGGCGGTTTTGCAGATAGAGCGTCGTGTCTGCTGGCAAGATAATGCATGGATAACTGCACTAATGATGGCCTGTTTAATGTCAGAGTAAGATGACTATTCTACCCCTGCATTTATATTCTTTAGAGAACTTGGAAGTAAGCGCATTTTAAGTCTTTGGCGAAACCATTTGTTGGATATAAAAAGGAGAGAGAGGGGTGCAAAAACACACGTTGTTCTTCATCTTCTAAGATTGTTCTGTAGTTTGGTTCTTCTACAAGTGAGCTTGCTTGTAATCATTTGTAGCTTCTACACTTATTGCTAGGGTCTTCATTTATCCAGGTGATTTGCTTCTTTCTTTCCACTTTCTTCTTGATTTGTTCATTGCTGCTGGGTAATATGCCTCTAAGAGAGGAAGTAAAATCTGACATCTTTTAATCTAGGGTAGATAACAGTATGTTGAAATGGTTTAGGAGGCATTTTAATATTCCTTTAGAATTTAAATTGTATACTGTGAGTAGGGATTTCAAAGTGCATACACCCATGTTTGAGATAAGTAAAATAGTGGTGTACGCTGATCAAATGGAGGGTGGTTTGAGGTTTCCTCTAGACCCATTTATTAGGGCTTTTTTGAATCGTTACTTAGTTGCTCCTGGGCAGTTGCACCCTAATAGTTACCATATCCTGACTGGGTACATAGAATTAATGCATAGGATGGATAAATCTCTGGATTTACCTCATTTCCGGTATATGTATAGCTTAGCTAAGAAGATGGGAGAATTGAACTTCTCTCTGTCGGCTGTGCCTCTTTGTAAAATTGTATGATTTGCCCAAAACCTGGAGGCATCGATTCTTTATAGTCGAGCATCCGACGGATTTCATTGATGTCCGATGCTAATGGGCGAAAGAGTGTACCAAGGTACCGAGACCCACAAGATTCTTGGATGAGGAAGCCAATGTAATAAAGGCTCTGCATGAACGGAGCATAATGGAGAGTATATCTACTGTGACATTCTCACAGTGTTACATACGGAGAAAGTACTTGGGCATTCCGCGGACGAGCAATAATGGTATGTTCTGATCTTTATGAGGTATTTTTCTGATCTTTGTTTTTCTTTTATTTGTAGATGGCTGACTACTTGAAATTTACGGACGGGATGGATTTATCAGATGATGAGCTCATAGATGCTCAAGATCAACAACTGGAGGTTACTGACCTGACCCTGATTGAGGAAGAACCCCAGGTTGTCTTTAATGCCCCTGCCACTGCTACTGAAAATTTAGCCTCAAGCCAATCTGAAGGACCCCTTGCTAACCCATCCAGGAAATGGACTCGAGATGAGACTGCTGATGAAGACGAGCTGCTAAAGGGATATGGGGTCTTTGTCAAATGTCCTTGGATTCCTGGATGCCCGGATATAAGGAAGTGGATAATTCAAAAAACCACTCCTCCGAGCATCTCCCATAACACTCAAGTCCTAGACCAATATGCTGAGTCCTTGCGTCTTTCGCAAGATATTATTCACCGGTGGATGGTGATTGACCAAGACGAGCTTCCCAAAGCTTTGATTGCTCATACCCTGGAGGTATTGTCTTTACTTTTGTATTATAATTCTAATAGCTACAAGGTTTCTGAGCTTTATCATTTTTCAGCTTGCTCAAGGATTGCTGTTGTGGAAGGACAACCAATTCTTTCTAAAGAGTGAGAACAACCTGAAGGAGGAAAAGTTGAGCTCCATCACTCCTGTGTATGAGAAAAGATTAGATACAGGCAAGAAGGCTTTGGAGTTTGCTGAAACGGAGCAAGCCAAAGCTAAGTCTGAAGTTGAGGCTGGAAACAAGAAAATCTAGGAGCTGGAGCATTCGCAAGTTCAGCTCTCTAAGAAGATTGAGAGATAAGACATCGACCTCACTGATCTGAGGAAGAAACTGGTTGAAGAGAAGCAGGCTCGGACTGATGAGTTAAAATCTTACCAGAAGATGGTAAAGGGATTTGTCAATGCGTTCAAGGCTGAATCCCAGAAAGTATTACTTGCCCAACACAGTGATCTGGACTTTTCTGGACTAGAGAAGCTGACTTTTAATGACTTGGCAAAGCTAGCTGCCGAGGAAGAAGTGGCAAGGGAGTCTACTTCTAAACAACGAAAGAAGCCAACTGCTTCAAAGAAGAAAACCACTACTGTTGTTGCTGAGAAATCTGGGATTGAGCCATCTCCAAATCCTGTGATTTTCAAAGAGAATTTAGTGCCTGGTGCTACTGCTGTTGGAACTTCTTCTGAGGATCAGGGATCCGAGAATGCTAACCTTCCTCCCTTAGAGAGTTCTTTGCCTACCTCAGGGGTAAATGCTTGAATGTATTTTTTTTCTTCTCTTTTTTTTAAGAAGTACTTTTATTATCTCAGAACGTATTGCTTTTTTTTAAGTACAATTTTCTACTGATAATACTTTCTCAGACTATCTGAATTCCAATATATAGGCAACTCCTTGTCTAGTATATCTTGTATTTTATATGCGCCCTTTGAAGTTTTTTCTATGACTTGATAAGGACCTTCCCAGTTGGGTCCGAGCTTTCCAGTTCCGGAATTGCCTTTGCCAATACTGCTCTTCTTAGTACTAAGTCTCTAATTTTGAATTGCCTTGGTCGTGTATGCTTGTTGTGGTATCCAGCAATCCTTAATCTCTGAGCTTCTAAAATAATAAATGCTTGCTCTCTTCGTTCCTCAAGTAAGTCTAAGCATATCCGAGCATTTAGATTGTTGATGTCTGTGTTTATCTCTCCAGTTACCCGATAGCTTGTTGATCTAATTTCTATTGGTATTACAACATCCATTCCGTATGTCAACCTGAAAGGTGTCTCCTCTGTTGAGCTTCTAGGTGTTGTTCTGTATACCCAAATGAAGTTGTTGAGTTCTTCCACCCAATTTCCTTTCTTCTCGTCTAGTCTCTTCTTCAAGCCTTGCATGATGATGCAATTAGTAACCTCTGTCTGTCCATTTGTCTGTGGATGAGCTACTGAGGTGAATCTGAGCTTGATTCCTAAATCTGAGCAAAATTTCTTCAATTTCTCATTATCAAATTGTTTTCCGTTATCTGTGATCAAAGTGTGGGGTATGCCAAATCTGCAGATCACTTCCTTCCAAAAGAAATGTTGAATCCGTGCTTTTGTAATTGTTCGAACGACCTCCACTTCCACCCACTTGGTGAAGTGATCAATGGCTACTATTAAGAACTTCTTTTGGGATGTGGAGACTGGGAATGGTCCCAAGATGTCCATTCCCCAAATAGTAAAGGCCCATGGGCTCCCAATTAGGTGCTGAGTATTGGAAGGCTTGTGAATCAAATGAGCAAATTGCTGACACTTAGAGCATTTTTGTACAAGTTGTGATGCATCTTTGGTTATGTTTGGCCAATAATAGCCTTATAATAATGCTTTCCGGACTAACGAGCTTTGGGCCTCATGAGCTCTGCATATCCCTTCATGAATTTCTCGAAGTACGTAATCTCCTTCTTCTGGGGATACACATTTTGACCAAGGGTGAGATAATGACCTTCTGTAAAGTTCCCCATTATGCATAGAATAATGTACAGCTCTGACTTTTAGCTTCTGAGCTTTGAGCTTATCCTCTGGCAGAGTACCGTGTTCCCAATATTGAATAATAGGTTTCATCCATTCTGATGCTTCTTGAGTATTCATCACTTCTGTTTCTTCGATGCTTGATTTGTTGAGTTGCTCGGATAGCTCAAGCACATTGAATAATTGGTTGTTTTCTGATGCTGATTTGGCTAGAAGGTCAGCTTCTGTATTCTCGCTTCTGGGGATTTGCAATATTTCTCATTGTCCCCCTTCCTGTTCGAGCTTCTTTAGGAGTCGTTTTACCTTTCCCACGTACTTGATCATGCTCGTCTCATTGACTTGGTATGTTCCCTTCACTTGGTTGACCACTAGTTGAGAGTCAGAGTAAACTTTGAGATGATCTGCCCTGACCTCTATAGCTAATTGAAGTCCAGTAAGCAATGCTTCATACTCAGCTGCATTGTTCGTGGTATTGTATTTGATTTGGACTGCATATCTGATTCTGAGCTTGCCTGGTCTAATGAGAATAATACTAGCCCCTGATCCTTGGGCTCTAGATGCTCCATCAATGTATAACTTCCACTCCGGGTAAGAGATTGGGACTACCTCTTCGATTGTCATTTCCTGAATGAAATTTGCTAATGCCTGAGCTTTTATCTGTTGACGAGGCTCATAATTGATGTCGAATTCTCCTAGCTGAACTGATCATTAGACAAGGCATCCTAAGGTTTCAGGTCTTTGGAGAATTTTCCTTAAAGGGAAATTTGTTCTGGCCATTATTGAATGTGCCTGAAAATATTGTCTGAGTTTCTTAGATGTATGTACTACCATCATGGCAAGCTTGTCTAGCTTGGGATAACGGACTTCCAAGCCTTTGAGAATTTTACTGACATAGTAAATTGGACTTTGTTGGTTCCCTTCTTCTCGAACCAATACTGAGGCAATAGACCCATGCCCTATAGAGAGATATAGATACAAAACATCCTCTTGGATTGGTCTGCTAAGTAATGGTGGTGAAGATAAAAATTTTTTTATCTCTTCAAATGCTTCCTGGCATTCATTATCCCATTCGAACTTCTTGGAATTTTTTAAAGCTCGGAATAGTGGTAAACATTTTTTGGCTGAGCATGAGATGAATCTCCCAAGAGCTGTAATCCTGCCATTAAGCTTCTGGAGTTCATTTAACATTTTAGCAGCTTTCATGTTGAGAATGGCTTCCATCTTTTTTAGGTTTGCTTTAATTCCTCTATGTGAAATCATGAATCCCAAGAATTTGCCTGCTTTAACTCCGAAGACGCACTTATCCGAGTTTAGCTTGATGTGATACTGATCGAGGATCTGAAGGATTTGATCAAGATCCTCAGCATGCTCCTCTACCTTCTGGCTTTTAATGATGATGTCATCTACGTATACTTCCACGTTCTGCCCAATCTGATCTTGAAAAATGTGGTTCATCAATCTTTGGTAGGTTGCCCCAATATTCTTTAGCCCAAAGGGCATGACTTTATAGCAATAGAGTCCCTCGTAATGTCTTTTCTTTATCCTCCTTTTTCAATGGAATCTGGTGGTATCCCTGAGCAGCATCAATAAAACTGTACAAGTTATGACAGGCTGTTGAATCAACCAATTGATCAATCATTGGTAATGGATAGCTGTCTTTAGGACAAGCTTTATTGAGATCTGTGTAATCAACGCACATCTGATATTTCCCATTAGCCTTCTTGACCAACACCACATTAGCTACCCACTCTGGATGTGTGACTTCTTTGATAAACCCAGCATTGAGTAATTTCTTTGTCTCTTCCGCGATCACCTTCTTCCTTTCATAAGTAAATTTTCTCTTCTTTTGAATCACATGTTTCACTCCTGGATTGACGTTCAAGCTATGTGATGCAATATAAGGATCTACTCAGACAATCACAGATGCTTGTGAAGCGAAGCTGCTTGAGTGTTTGCTCAGGACGTTGCTTATTCTTGACTTAATTTCCTCACTGAGTTCTCCACCAATTATGACTATTTTGCTTTCAGCTATCTGCAAAGTTTGGACTTGATCAACTGGCTCTGGGCTAGCACCTTACTTTTCTGTCTCTAGCAATTTTAGGGGGAATGCTTCTGTCTGGAGTTTGACAGCTAGTTGATAACATTGTTTGGCCATTGATTGATCTCCGAGGATTGTTATTACTTGGTCTTCCAAGGGTATTTTCATGGTTAATCTCCTAATACTTATGGCTGCATCAATCTCATATAAGATTCATCTTCCGATGATCCCATTATATGTGAGAGGAAGATCTACTATATTGAATAATGATTTGGTTGCTTTTATGTCTCCAGTTTCTTGATTTCCAAATTCTATTACCAATTCCACCACTCCCATCGATTGTGTTGTTCCTCCACAAAAGCTTGTGATGGGGTATTTAATAAGTTTAAGGTCGGTAATGAATCCTCCCATTTCTTTATAGGCATTCCATGAAAGCGCATTGACAGCACTCACATCATCAATCAAGAGTCTTTTAACTAGATAATTTTGGATATATGCTTCTACCACCAAGGTATCATTATGAGGATACTGAGCATGCTTTCCATCTTCAGGTTCAAATTTGATGGTGGGCCTGAGATTAGAAGCTCGGTTTTCCCTCTAGGGCCTTTTAAGCCTCTTTTTAGCTAACATTTCTCCTCCAACGATCATATTGGTAATGCATGCTACTTCATTCTGAGTTTTCTTTACTTCTGGTTTGTCATCCTCCCGGTCATGAGGATCTCCATTCCTGGTAAATCTTCCAAGCTTCCCATTCCTTATTAGTTCTTCAATTTTAACTGCAAGCTCCCTGCATGTGTCTGTTTCATGTCCGAAATCTCAGTGATATTGACAATATTTCCTTTTGTCTGGTATTCCCCTTTTGGAAGGACTCAATCTTCTGGCTGGTGTTATACCCACTCCATTCTGTCTGACCCACATAAGGATTCATGACCTGTTGGCATTTAATGGTGTGAACTTTTCAGTTTCCCTTTTATAGCTCTCTGGCATGCTTCTGAAGTTATTTCGAGGAACTACAGGCCTTCTAGTATCCATTCTTTCATTTTCTTGAAAGATGGCTTTTCATCCACTTTCCTTAGTCTTCTATCTTCATCCATTTTGATCAACCTCATGGCTATAGACATAACCTCTGAAAAGGTGTGCGGTTCTTTTGTCAGAATCTTATCTTTGAGCTTTCCCAACCGAGTTTCATTCTTCATTGCCTCTATGGCCACCTCATCACTTAGGTTTTCAATCTGCATAACCACTTTGTTAAATCTGTCCAAGTAACTTCTTAATGGTTCATTGACCTCCTGTTTGCATGTCCGGAGGTCATGGATGCTCTTAGTAGGAGGGACGTTGGTGATAAATCGAGTTCTAAACTTTTCCATAAGTTCCTCAAAAGATGAAATAGAATTCTTTGGGAGTTGGTGAAACCACCTCTGAGCAATTTTGGTGAGAGTACTAGGAAAGACTCGGTATAAAATCCCATCATTGACATTTTGAAGCATCATTTTTATTCTGAAGGATCATACGTGATTGACCGGATCTCCTATACCATCATACTGCTCCAATTGAGGCAGTTTAAACTTGGATGGGATTTCTGTTTTATTAATCCTACTTACAAAAGGTGTCGTACCTTCTAAAACACATTCATCTTCCTTCTTTGGTCCAGTCCGAGCTTTCATTATCACTTGCTCAACCTTCTGAGCTATCTGTAAATCATCCAAAGCTGGCATGCTCATGCTGGATTCACCTTCTAGATGTTTCTGAGTTTCTTTGTCTCCTCTAGGCATGTCTTGTGCCGATATTGGTGGTATAATCAATTTATTCTCTGGATTAGCCATTATGGGATTGTTATCTTGAATAAGGACATTCAGTTGTTGTTGCATTAGTGCCATCTGAGCTTGAATGCTGTTAATCATTGCTTCTTTGTCTACTGTAGGTAGGTTTAATGTCTGAGTTATAGTGTTTAGGTCTAGGGTGTTTGTGATAGGAGTTCCTAGTAGGTTAGGAAAGGGTATGTAAGGAATCGGTCTATTGGTATGCTGGAATGGAGCATAATAAGGAAAAGTAGTTCCTGGGGTCAGCCAATTTTGGGCAATGTTGAGAGGTGTACTGAAGGGATTTTGTGAGGATGATCCAGCATGTTGAGTAACATTTGCTGGGTCGATTGGAATAATAGGTGCTGATGGATTAACCAAGGTTTCTAAGGTTATGGTGGGAGGAGGACCCTGAGCTTCTAGGGTGACAATTGGTGGATTTGTGGCTGGAGGTGGACTGGACGTCATGGTGTGATTTGTGTTACTCGATAGATTATAATGGCTTTGACTCTAGAGATTCCCACAGATGGTGCCACTTGATAACTTGATTTCCGGAACCTCCGAGTCCTGTGGTCAAGTAATCAGCAAAGAGCAAGGTGAGATGTGGGGTTTCCCCCACTAACCCTCCAATGCCTAAGTTAGAGAGAGAATTTAGAGAGATAAAGAGAGTAATGAGTTAAGAGAATAAAATGAATAATGGAGGGAGAAGTGAGCAGTATTTATAGAGAGTGAGATATGCAAACCTAGGAGGAATAGGATTCCTCTTGCTTGTAGGACTTTCTCTTATTTAGAGAGTATCTTGCCAAATCCGGGATTCCTCCTCAAGAAGGACTCCTTTTCTTATTTGGTTTAGGCATCCTTGTTCTGCAAGTAAAATTCTCAATAGGGCAATAAAGTATTGTTTGAATAGGAATATACTTGTGGGGTATCAACCGAGTTCTGCATTCCACTTCTTGAAGAGTTGTAACAATCAGATTGATCACCTTGAGGTTCGATATTCAATGGAAAAGAGCATAATACCATCAGAATGAAAAGACTCCAGCGCATCAACCATATTCAACTCTATACCTGATTCAATGTTATATATAGATGAGAAATATTGAAATCGTAGTTAGACAACAGTTCATTATAAAGAAAAAATCAAATATACCTTATCAAGACTCAATGCTAACAAGAAACCCGGAAGGTCGGATTGAAAAAGCAAAGAAAAATGATAGAATAGAAGGCTGTCAACATGATTAATTCTCAGATCAAAGTTAAAGCTCCGAGCTCTAAGCATTGAATGTCAAAGCTAAAAAAAAAAAAAAAAAGGGGACGACTTCCAGCTTACGATGGCTCAATAATTTGCATCTACGTTGATCCTTTAATCAGCTTCACCTTTGGTATGCCATCCTCGCCCAGGCTGGAGCAACATGCTCAGACTCTGTCATCAAAGATGAATTCAAAGTGACTGAGGAATATTGACGGATCTTCGATAGCCGAGCATCTACCACCAGCTCCGAGAATCACGAGCATTACAGTCTATCAACTATCAAACATCTGAACTTTGGAGCCTCAGTTATTGTAGCCATGGATATCCAAGCAGCATCAAGTATTGAACGTCGAAGATCCGAGAATTCAAAACTCAATGATAGTCAGACATCAAGCATTGCACACCGAAGAATTGATCATCAACACCCAGAGATAGTCCAGCACCAGAATAAATTCAAAAAAGCTCGGATCAGGAACCGAACATCACAGCCTTGGACTTCCAAGCATCAACATTCAAATGAACATTCACTACCAGACACAGACTCTATGAAAGCCTACCAAGTTCCGAACATTCATCGACAAAGACCAATGCCAAACACACCGAGTACCACCGTATCAGATACTACTATTTGAGAAACAGCCAGACATTCTTGAGCTGGTCCCATAGCATTTGTATAGTGATGTACAGAAGCAACTTTAAAGTAATTTTTGGAAGATTTATGGGTCAGGATACACGCAATGGATGGAAACTTGACATCATTCCAAGATCTTATCTATATTTTGAAGCTCAATTAGTTATTGGAAAATCATGTGAGTTTGGACCTACCAGCGTGATCAGAGTGGTCAATATGAAATTCCCACCTTCATCAGTATAAATGGAGCAACATTGGCATAAAAAAAATGCAGGAAGTGCACTTTATCTCGAATTCAAGCTAACTGCATGGCTTTATGCATGTCTTACAAAGAAATAAGTGGAAGCCATGAGTGCGTGATCAAATTGGAAAAAGTGGTTTGCTTGCCTCCTCGTCAGAAGTCAGATTCGCATGTTATGAATTTCAAACAAATAACTCTAGGATCAAATATTATACTTTCTTATGTTACATCACTTGACCACAAGTCCAAGTGGTGGATATGATGTTCAGCCTTAAATTCATCAAAACTCCAGTTTGAAGTCCTTGATCTTCTTCATCATACTCGGCACCAATTGATGAATTTTCGTCATACTATCAATGAACATAAATTTTCTTCCAATCAAGAGTGGGACTGGATACACCAAGAGATAAGTTTTCTTTCTCAATTACTTTTTAATTATTTATTTTCATAAAATATCTATAATGAAAGCACCGCCGCTTAGAGATGCATGCTCGTTGCATGGATATATTTAATATTCCTAATATCTATAAAGTGAATTTATTCATATATCCATATATGCACACTTATAAAAATAGAGATGCACCATATTATAGATCTGTGCATAGAATTTTGAAGAGCATGTGCTAATCATGTTAGTATACCTTCAAAATACATCAAGATTTGACTAACTATTAATTGCTAATGGAGATCAAGCAATCCTAAGATTCTCGTTCTTTTATTGTTTGTTATTACAGATAAACAATACATGCATAAATGCTACTTTGAACACCTCAATATCAATACTCAACACTGTTAATAATAAAAAAATCCATGGCCTTTGGGACCTTGATCCAGCTATTAGTCTCGGAGCAGTATATTGAACAAGTATATTTTCATGAAGCTGGAATACACAAAATACCAAAGAATTAGCCATAAACTTGGACAGTACACCTCCTAATAAATGCTCGGATATTCAATTTTACATAAACAAAATTGATGGCAGCATCTTCAAAGTCATTCAAGCAAAGCATACAACGAATATAAATATTCATTCACTCAAAGGCGGGACAATAGTACATCAGGAGATAAGTTTCTCTCTCAAATATTTATTTCCACATCTTATCCTCATAGAATAACTACATCTTGTCACACAAGCATGCTTACACATCTACACATAAATGATCATACATGAATATATTATTATAAGCTCCATAAAAAACATGCACCAATCACATTGATATATTTTATCAATAACTGAAATTCAATCAAGATGGATCAAGATGATCCCAAAAATTCTCTCTTTTGTCTGATGTAACAGAAACACAGACCAAGTTCAAAGGCAATCATCAGAAAGCATGACCAAACATTAAAACTCTAGCAACTGAAGCTGGTCCTTAGGTTGTTTTATAACACTGGGGTTTCGAGCATCTCATAAATGCTGAGTATATAGAAACTCGCATTCTCGGGTCGCTATGTTGCATCGAGCATCTCAAAACCCCAATACTAGCTGGTCCCATTCTGCGTGTTACTATAACACTGGTGGGTTACTCTCTCGGGACGCCGAGCATCAAACTCCAGCAACTAAAGCTAGTTCCCAAGTCGCTATACAGTACTGGGGGTTAATCAACTCGAAGTAGGTACCCTCATGTCACTTCGTTCACTAAGGTTCAAAACTCGGTTTATTTCATAAACACCGAGCACCTATAAGTCCAGCTCGCATCCTTATATTGTTCTATTCAAATGCTATGATTATAAGACTTGGTATACCGAGCATCTCAATGATCTCTGACTGAGGCTAGCCACCTCAGGTCTTCTTTCAACAATAGAAGTGATTTTTCATCAAAGACATTATCTTATGAAACTTGGAATCATCAGATCATCAGCTGAGTCACAATTCATCTTTCAGAGTTATTCTCGGAAGTCCAAAAAGCTCGGACAATAATCTATAAGACATGCTTATTCAGCAGTTCTAATTCAGATACATCACAATCTTCAGAATGCTCAGAATATTCAGAAGCTCAGAATATTCAGAATCTCAAAATCAAAACTTAATCCGGAAATCTCGGACATAAATATCCTAACAGACTTTCAGGGGGGACTCTTGATACCTCACATTCATATTCCTATTTGAACAAGGACACTTGCCCATCAAGTAAAGGAAATATGTCTAATTAGAAGGTTCCTATTTGGAAAAGGTCCTCAAGGGGGCACAAATCCTACAAGACTAAGGAATCCTATCCCTAAGAGGTTTATGTCTAATCTCTCTCCCTATAAATACATCTCATGACATCTCATGTCATTCATTCATTCATTCCACACATCTTCTCATACTCTACATCAAGACATCACTACATCAAGCCATGACTATCATACACCCCCCTCATTCTACATCCTTATTCTACTTTCCTTGCTTTATTATTATTTCTCTATACGAGTACTAACTTAATCTTCGGAGTGTCTATGGGGGAAACCCTGCCCTTTCACCCGGCTTCCTCGTCGATGCAGGTTCCACAAGGTAAGGATACAATTCAGAGTTATCAATTGCATTTCTCAGATTTTCATCAAAATTCATTTATTAAAATTTCATTTCTTTGTGGGCTTTTCAAGGTCTTCGAGTATTTAATTTTGCTTAAATTCAAGGTCTTAGGATTTACCCAACTTTGGCTCTGTGCTGTTTGATTATTTTAATATAACAAAGTGCATGTTTTATTTCATAGCTTGTTGTTGATTTCATTGTGCATAGTTTAATGAAATGATTTTTCTTGGTGTGATTTTCAACTCCAACCATTTGTCTATGTAATATTCACAATGATTTTGTGCATATGTTTTGAACCACTATCTTGCAGATGACAATAGGAAAAAAAAGGATTTTAATGGAAATCTTTGTCTTTCATGCTTTAAATTCTTGATTTTTTCTTTTACAGATTAGCCAGTACCTTAGTTTATATGCTCACTCTGGTGTTCTCCCTAGCAAACTTTATTAGGGAAAGACTGTAGAGGTTGGAAATTATTGTTGTTATGTTTGCAATAATTATGAATTTTACCTTTGTATTTTTAGATGAATCAGACTTTAATTCTCATATTGAAAAACTCTCTGTTTATATTTGTTAATCTGTTTTCTGGAAGAAGAATGATTTTTATAACTGAACTGTTAATCTTCTTAGTAATTTTTTAGGGCTGTAATCATATTCAATATTGATGTTTTACCTATATCATTACCATTAATGCACAAAGGTTTTGCCCTTTGCATATGCACAAGGAAGAAATTATAAATGCAATACATCTTGATGGCCATTTAAAGTGATAATGGAGGTTTTTCTATGTGCTCTTAAGTTTTATTAACATTTTGAACGTGGCAGGACAAAATTGGGGTCATGTTCATGTTTGTAGATTTGATTGTTGTTTTATTTGTGTTGATGCCACTATTCTTGTGTTGGACCATTACGTGGGGCAAAGAGTAGATTGCATGATTGATGCTGGATTGCTTGGTGAGGTTTATAACATTTACAAACCTTGTGCAGATTATACTCGAGGCTTGCGGTAAGCCATTGGTGTACAGGAATTTGAGGATTTTCTGAGAGCTTACCTTTTGCGAAACGGAAGTGATAAAGCAAGTGATTTTTTTAGACCTTTTGAATTGGGGAATTTTTCTGTATTATAAGCACATTTCACCCATTAACATTTGAAAACAACTATATATACATGAGCAGAATTATATACCTATGAGAGAGCTTGTCTTTGAAGGTGAAAGCCAAACCGTAATTCAGCTCCAAGCAAACCAATCCAGACCCATCTTCCATCTTTATCTTTTCCTGGTCAAGTGGGAGTTAAACTATAAGCATGATTATATCTTTTATCATATCAATCGCTACAGCTTATATATTTTTGGCTGTCATTTATCCAAGATATTCAACTTGTGTATATATAATATACATGTTTTTAAGTATTAATTGCACTTAGTTAACTTTTTAATACCATTGTACCACCAGGATTATTTTGAGATAATTGGTCAAAATTTTTCTTCAGAAATTAACTTAAGAGCAAGATTTGTCACATAAGACTAACATGATTAAGATATTGCATCACGGGAAATGTTTTTTATATTGCAACAGAATCAAAGAATCTAAGAAACATAAAAAATTGAAACTTACCAGCCTTCAGGTAAGAAAAGCGCATTACCAGCATGAATAACAACCTTCCAAGAGCAGATCGAGGAGCATTATGCTCTTGGATACAATGTGAAATCGGGGTTTTTCTAAAGCAACAGAACTGTCATCCAAAAGCTTAGTTAAAAGAAAATTCATTCTGCTTTTGGATAAAATTGCTAAATGTTACAATTTTATTGTTTGGATATGAATTGTAGCACATAATTCCAAGAAACAAAAACATTATATATTTATACATGACCAATTTACTGGTTTTTAGTGTCCTCAAATGTCAACAGTCTAATTAATATATATCATCAAACAATTAATAGGCATAAAGAAAAGAGAAATACAGTACACACAATTAGTAATAAAGCTGATGGAGTACTTTTGTGAATCATAAGAAAAGAGAAATATAGTACACACAATTAATATATAAAATTGCCGAGGAGGCATCTTTTAATTACCGGATGGAGTACTTTTGTGAATCATAAGAAGTTATTTGCAGGGGATTCTATAGTTTTTTTAAAAGCTGATAATGGAGACCTTTGTGTTGGAATTCGAAGAGCTAAGATGGGAATTGGAGGTGGTTCTGAGTCTTCATGGAATCCGGCCGGTGGGAACTGTGTTATGCCTTATGGAGGATTTGGTGCCTTCTTTAGAGATGATGAGAATAAGTTATTGAGAAATGGGAATGAGAACGGTAATGTTAATGATTCTGTTGTGAATGGTGGTTTGGTGGGAAAAGCAAAAGTTTGGTTTAATTTTATTTTTTAATAGGAAGAACCTCCTCACTCTTTTTTTATTATTATTATTATATTTGATGACACCATAGAATTTGCCTAAATAACTATGTATATAATGATAAAAGAGTAATTTAGCAGAGTAATTTATGTATCTAATGTTGCATATCCATCCGCATTTAGAGTTGCCCATTGCCATCCCCTAAGTGGGAGCTTCCAGCTTATCCAGAGCTAACGATTCTAATGTTCTGTTATGAGACAAGCTTGGCTGTGAGTTCCATGCTCTCTTGACCCCAGAGCGAATGCAAGATATCTTGTACCTCGCATCCTTATCAGCTCATTTTCCATGTGTAACTCTTTGCAACTTCGCAGTTAACCAGTCCTGGAGAATCCCTACCTGATAAATGAAGCAATGTATGTATCCCAGTGCAGAAATTCTTCCCATATCTGAGAGGCAAGAGGACAATCCCGCAGAATATGCTGCACACTTCCTCTGCACCTAGGACAATTGGCATTTTGAGTGAAACCACACCATGCATAATAATCTGTTCTATCTTCAATTTTTATTCATGGAATTTGCAACACTCCAATCCATTATTGAACTTTACATTAAACAAGCTACAAGATTTCTCAATGTCCTGCCATTTTCAGAAAGGCATCCATTAAAATTGCAAAATACAAACATAACAATAATTTCAAAATACATTTGTTTATTACACCCAATAAATAAATAAACTTCATTGATAAAAACATAGTACATCATCCTGAAAATCATTCTCATCTATAATTGTCTCCATCTGATTGACCGGTATATGCTACAACATCCCATATAATTAAATAAGAAATTTTCATTAATAAAAGACTGAATGTTCGATTTCAGTATTCTGGTGGAAAAGATGCTCGTTTGGTGATTTTGATTTGATTTCTGCGAAATCTTGATTTGTTGCGTCAATATGATACGTGTTTTGGCCGAGAAATTCGTTTGGTTAATGGGCATTTTTGGATTCTGTATGATCCCTTAGTAAGTCAGAGTAATTTGTCAATGAAAGTGGTTTTATAGGATATGATTGACGTGGCGGGTCAGTTGACACTGTTACATCTTGTGAAATTAATGGTTGCAATGTCAATTCTAGTTAATTTCTGTAGATCATGTGTAACATGTCTCCCTGATTTTAATTCTTTGTGAAATGGTCGTGTAGATATAACATGATATATTGTCTGCAATTGTTTCGGAAGAGAAGAGTTGCGGATTTGATTTTGCAGATGTGACAATCTGGCAGAATTCAATAGCAATTGCTGTAGTCTTTATTTGTTGTTAGAATGTTAGTTTAACTGGTGTTTCATTATTGGGCTTCTTAGGCCTCTTTCATTAACTGGTGTTTTTATTTGTTGCTAGAATGTTAGTTTTTATTTTTCTTTTTTTGGTTGAAGTATGTTTCTTGCTCGCAAAGCTTGCTAAAGTAGCGAGGCCTTCTCTTTTTGTCTTGTTTTTTGTTATTGATCTGTGTTTATCTGGGACCTTTTTTTTTGTCCCTCAAAAAGATTATTTTTAAAAAATTATTGAACACTGTTATTGTTTTTTCTGTACCATCTGGTGCAAAATTGTTCCTAGTGAGGATTGTTCAAGTGGTCTGACATACAGCATGGGGGAATGTGATTTTCTGTCACAGACTGGACTCATCAACGCCAATTGAAGAAACAGTGAGGGCAATGAATTATGTGATTGATAAGGGTGGGCATTTTACTGGGGGACTAGTGAGTGGTCGGAACAACAGATCACTGAAGAAAGGCTGGACTTGGTAGGACCTATAGTGGAGCATTTTACGGGGCATTGCAGAAAGGCTGGACTTGGTAGGACCTATAGTGGAGCAGCCAGAATATAATTTGCTGTCTAGGCATAAGGTGAGACTTTTTTATATGCAGTCAAATTTGAACCTTTTAGTTTTCAATTTTTTGGTGTGAAAATTTTTGCTTTACAGTTCTTGCATGTTAATCATGGCGTAAGTTGTCTTATTTGTGCAAAGGTCAATTTAACTGCACTTGAGATAAAAAAAAAAAAAAATCTTTATATTTTTCATTAGAGGGAAGTCGACCAAATTTATTCCTCTTTAGAATATTTCAATTTCTATGAGTTCATGTTGAGTCAAAATCAAATATGAGGACATTCTGGAGTTGAATTGTGTTTGGGAGGTGAGAAATGTGCGATGTGAATTTTCTTAAGATGGTCACTTTCGGTGCGAATGCCACTGTTTATTTCATATAATACAACACCTGAACACCAGTTTTTTTGCCCTTTTCTGAAGATCAAATTGAATCAGAGCTTCAGAGAAGACTTCTTGTCAAAAAAAAAAATGTTGGATGTTGATTGAGTAAGCTGATATGCGAGAGCTTACATCAAATCTGATCACAATAGTCATTCTCATAAAAAAAAAAGATGCCAATACGTACAAAGGATGAGTGCTGCAGTGTTGGTATAAGTATCAGTGAGTCTTTATTACTAGATAGGGCATGATTATAACTTTTTTAGATAGTATATATGCATATTTTTCCTCAAAACTGAAATTTCTGGTTATCTGCTGCACGTGTTAGTTTAATCCTTTAAATGATACTATGAAAAGTTTTGCAGCTGCTGCTATTACCATTTGAGGATTTGGACTTAGTTTTCTGGGACATAAAAATCTCAATATTGCTAGTCGATCATTTACTCGTGTTAATTTTCAGAGAAGAAAAATAGAAGATGAGCTGAAGCTTGAATTGCTTAAGTTTCATTAACTGAACTTCAACTTAAATACAAACTATGCTAAAGATTACAAGAGAAATTAATTAAAGCAAGTAATCTAAAAAGCTGAAAAAGCAGCACACAAAAAGTGTGTGTGTTACAAGTAAACGATGCATGCAAGTTTCTTAAGCATGCTGCAAAATATAATTAGCAAGCTCTTAAACC
>CATIWK010223756.1:0-26688 GCA_949634005.1 Mallotus japonicus
TGCAGAATGGAGGCTGAAATTCGCGTTTGCAAAAGTAGTACATGGAAGGTACTTGGGATCGGATCATCGGCCTTTAGTGCTCCAGCTCAAACTACCGAAGCCTAGAAGAAGAAAACGTTTCATGTATGAGGCAAAATGGGAAGTAATAGAAGAGTGGAGGGATGTTATAACGAATTTTTGGTCTGAGCAAGTGTTTAGTGGAGATCAAGAGATTTTATTTGAGAAAAAACTCAACAAGTTGAGAATAGATCTTATAAAATGGTGTAGGGATCGGGAGCAGCTGAGTCAAGAGCAACAAGATCAAATGTGTGTTCGGATTGATGGGATAATGTCGGGTTACCTTGATGAGGATCTGAAAAGTGAAGCAAACAGGTTACAAACTGGGCTTAGTCGGCTGTGGAATCAGGAGGAACTATACTGGAAACAAAGGTCTCACATAAAATGGCTAAAGGAAGGAGACCGAAATACTAAGTTTTTCCATATATCCGCCATTCAGCGTATGCAACGTAATCAAATTAACAAGATTAAAATCGCTAAAGACAGATGGAGTTCTAATGAGAAGGAGATTGAGGCGCTAGCTGTTAAACACTTTGAGAACCTGTACAAGTGGGAACAAATTTATGTTAAGGAGAATTTTGACCAAACAATGCCTCAACTTGTAACAGGGGAAATAAACAATGAGCTAATGAGGCCGGTGAGCATGGAAGAGATCAAACAAGTAGTGTTCAGCATGGGCAAGTTGAAGTCTCCAGGGCCGGACGGATTTCCAGGTATTTTTTACCAAAACCACTGGGAAGTTATAAAGAATGAAGTGTATCAGGTGGTGCGTGATGTTTTTCTTACTGGCTCCTTACCAGAAAAATTGAATAAAACAAACATTGTCTTGATCCCAAAATGCCAACATCCTGAGACTTTTGATGAGTACCGTCCAATAAGCTGTTGCAATTTCATTTACAAAGTGCTTTCAAAGGTGATCGCAAACAGATTAAGAAGATGGCTGCCAAAGTTGATCTCTCCAAATCAGACGGGGTTTGTGAGTGGAAGGAGTATACAAGAGAATATTATTGTTAATCACGAAGTTTTGCATGCTTTTCGAACCAGAATGAAAAATAGGGGGGGTGTTTTTGCTTTGAAGCTGGATATGGAAAAGGCTTACGATCGGGTGAGTTGGTCGTTCTTAAGGAAGGTGCTTCATCGTATGGGTTTTCGAGAGGACTGGATTCATATGGTTATGCAATGTGTTGAGACAGTTGAGTTCTCAGTGTCTATAAATGGGTCTCTTACTAGATCTTTTAGACCACACAAAGGAATAAGACAAGGTGATCCACTATCACCTTACTTATTCATTTTGGTGGCAGAATATCTATCCAGACTAATCAACAAAGAACACCAGAAAGGAAATATAAGAGGTATCAAGATTACTCGACATTGTCCAGAGATCACTCATTCCCAATTTGCAGATGACACAGTCTTGTTTGGTGTGGCTACCCCCCTAGAGTCGCAAACTTTCAAAACTATCCTGGAGAAATATGCAAAAGCTACAGGTCAGAGGATAAACCTTCATAAGTCTGAATTGATGTTTAATTTGGGGGCAGCGGATGAGTTAAAGAATTATACTTGTGAGGTGCTGGGTGTTAAAGAGTCATCGTATTCTTCAAAGTACCTGGGAATTCCGCTACAATGGGGGCAAACCAAGAAAGCTATGTTCAATTTTTTACTGCAGAGAACCCATGACAGAATTCAAAATTGGAAGGGGCAATTCTTAAACCAGGCGGGAAAGGAAGTAATGATAAAAGCCGTTTTACAAGCTTTACCTTCCTTTGTGATGTCGGTCTTCAAAATTCCAACAACAATCACTAGTCAGATAGAAAAGTACATGAGACAGTTTTGGTGGAATCATGATTCTAATACGAAGAAGATACATTGGATTCGGTGGGATGTTCTAACTGAAATAAAAAAGCAAGGCGGCATGGGTTTTAGGGAAATGGAGGTTTTCAACCTAGCAATGCAAGCAAAAATGGGGTGGAAAATAATGCAAAGTCCAGACACGGTTTGTTCTCAAATTCTCAAAGGCATTTATTTCCCCAATTCATCTTTTATGACAGCAAAACAAGGCAATAGAGCATCATAGATCTGGTCTAGTCTTATCCGAGGAAGAGAGGTGCTTCAAAAGGGGTATAGATGGAATGTAAGATCTGGGCAAGATATATCTATATGGTCGGAACCTTGGATTCCAACTTTACCAAGCTTCAAACCAATTTCTCAGCAGCATGAAGGGGGAGAGGCGCGTCTGGTAAAGGACCTTGTTGATCCTCATACAGGGGAATGGAATAATTTACTTCTGCAACGTTTATTCTCAGATCAGGAAGTTACAGCAATAAGACAAATTCCTATATACAGGGATTTGGGAGATGATAAAATTGTTTGGGATCCGGATAAGAAGGGGCAATACTCGGTAAAATTCGGGTATCGATTGCTAAAAAATCAGATGAGAAGCACTAATCAAGCAAACTCTCAAGCTAGTGGTAGCGCAACTGATAACGGCATTTGGAACTCGATTTGGAATTTACAAGTTCCACCCAAAGTGAGAATGTTCCTGTGGAAGGGTGCTTGGAATGCTCTCGCCACAAATGATGCTTTGAGTAAACGAGGTTGCAATTTCCGTGAAAAATGCAGTCGATGTGGTAATCCTACTGAATCATTGGAACATGTTCTTTTTGTGTGATCAATCCATGCATATTTGGTATGCTAGCCAATTAGGATATATTCCTAACACTCAGGGTTTTCAATCGTTTAACTCTTGGTGGCTTGCAACCAATAAAATGCTTGAGGAAGAGGGTAAGGATGAAATCATGAGGTTAATTGTTGGGGTCTGTTGGAACATATGGAAAGCTAGGAATCAAGCTCAGTTTAACGGAATTCTGGAAAATCCGATACAAACAGTGATGAATATTAATCACTGGTGGCAAGCTCTCCAACTGTTGCAGGCGGAACCAATTGGTCAGAGATCATCTAGTCATACTAATCAAAGTGGGATTGTGGACAACCAGAATCGTACTCAATGGACAGCTCCAGGGGAGGGATTTATGAAAGTAAACTGTGATGCTTCTTTCTCAAAGGTAAAAAATGAATGCTGCACTGCGTTTGTTTGTCGGGATAACAGAGGAAATCTCAAATTTTTCAATACAAAGAAATTCTCTAGCAGATCTCCTTTACAGTCGGAGATGTTGGCTATCCATGAAGCAGTTAAATATGCCAGAAGAAACCCATCGATTAATTTCATAATAGAATCTGATTGTCTTACAGCTATTGAGCTATGTCAAACTACAGCTGCAATCTGTCCTTGGGAAGTGGAAGCCATCTGGGCAGATATTAACAGGATAAAAGGAAGCCATTTAAAGGTTGTTTTTAGATTCATTAGTAGGCGAGGTAACAGTGTAGCTGATTAGCTCTTGAAGCACCAGTCTGCGATTATCCTAGTTAACAATGTTTTTAATATTGATCCGATGTTTATGGACCTTGTTCAGAAAGAACAAGTTTTGTAATTTTCCTTGGGTAATGAAGTTAATTGTTCAAAAAAAAAATATATAATTATTGATGTTGAAATAATTATACAAAATAATATATGCAAAAGGTGGGGCAAGAATTCTTCTTCTACAGGTACCCTTCTCTCGCTGACCCATTTCTTTTTTTTCCTTGATTTGTTTGATTTTTTTTTTTTGAAAATTAATGCAACTTTTTTCCTAGTTTGATTTTCTTGATTCATACCCATTACTAAATAGTTCATGAATTTTGAATTTTTGTGTGTTTATTGTTTGTGAATTTCTATTTTCATGTTATTCAGTTTGCAAATTCTCATATAATCCAAGTGAACTAACTTTGCATTTTTAATTTTGGTGGTTTGTGAGATTATGATTTGTTGGCTAATCGAAGGGATGCTGAATTTTGATGGGTTCATCTTGAAGTGAGAAATTATGTGCCTTTTTATGTAAGTAGCAAGAATTGAACTTTTGAAGTATGATTTTTGTAGGTTTGTCTAATTTCAAGGTATAATGCTATTTGGTGTACACCACCTTGGCCTCATTCCAATAGCTTGTGCTATGCAAATTCACATTGGTCCAGAGTCGCAAGTAGAGGAACAAGGCTATTTGAACATTATGTGTGCAACTGCTGAAGAAAATAAGAATTAGTCATTGTAATCATTTAGCTACTCAATGGAAAACATCAAATATACATCAAATATGTTATGGACATTGCAAAAAAAATCATCTAAACAAATAAATTTATCCATACAATGCGCGGACATTTGTCTAGTTATACATATATACATAAAGAAAGATAAAGGAAAAAGAAAAAGAGAGTAAATAACGAACATGATATACTAAACTATCTTAAACCATAATGAATCATTCAAATCATTTGAAAAAAAAAATCTTTAAAATCCTAGTACATGATATACCTTAAAATCTTTAAATTGTATGGATCATTTGAATTAGTGAAAAAAAAAATAAAAAACATCAACCTCTAATTAATTTAAATTAAATTCTAGTTGCCTATAGTGAAAAAAAAAGGTACTACTAAATTGGAGAAGAGATTAGATAGAAAAAAGAAAAACTGATAAAAACAAATAACTATTCATGAAAATTGTCAATGAGTAAATTATTTGAATTTGTGTGAGTAAGTAATAAAAAGACTGATACACCAAACGCATTTTCAGATCTAGAATGCAGGTCCAACACTTCAAAAGCTCACAAAGGCTCATTTATCTAAATCTACAAAGAAACTTGCAATCCATATTCAATATAGATATTATAAGACTAGTCCTACAAGGACAAGGATAGAAATCCAACTTCAACTAGATTTGAATTGTACATCTCATATATAAACCCTTATACTCTCTTATATTTATTCATTCTCAATATTCCACACATATTCACTACTTTAATACATATTCTATACATTCTATCCTTTATATTTTTCATATTTTCTATATTCTACTTATTCTCTCATATATTATACTAGCTTAAGCATCAAAATCCTTGTCGGGAAAGCCCCATAAGCTCACCTAAGTTCTTGTCATGTGTGCATGTTCTACAACTGAATTAATCTCTGAGTTATCAAAGAGAAAGGAGTATTGCAATTCATTTTGGTGAGAAGAGAGGAAAGAATAACATTTTCTAAGAGAAACTATTATATGATTGCACAAATTTAAAGCAATAGTGTGATCTTTCAAATTCTTAAAATTGAAAAGCCATTAAAAAATTAAAAATAGGTAAAAACATTTAAAAAAGATTAAATAAAAGAATAAGAAGAGTGGAACTTTATGGAGGAAATAGTGCAATGTATATAAAGAAAAGTTTCAAATTAATATATATATATATACACACACACGAGCCATAAAAGTATCAAATTGGATTTGAATATTTTTTTTGATATATCTATAAAGGAGTATATAGTTAAATAAAAGTGAGTTCTTATTTTCTAAATATTACTTAATTTATTAATTTTTATTTTATTAAACATATTTATTTAATATATTAATATTATTTTAGTTTTATTTATATTTTCCAATAATTAAATAAAACATGTATTAATTTATAATTCACGTGTGATTTGACCACTAATTATTTTATTAAAAATAAGGAAAAAATATAAAAAAAAATACCCCGTGGTTTGAACCCTAATAAACTAATACCCTATGTTTCATTCCGTTAGCAAATACAGGCAAATCAGCTGACATCATTAAAGAAGCTGATATAGCAGAGGGTATTTTCATCTTTTCAATGTCTTCTTTGCAAAAAAAAAAAAAAAAAAGAAAACAACCTCCCTTTTTTTGGAAAGAAAAAAAAAAGCCTCCCTTACTGCTCGCTTCTTCTTCTTTTTCTTTCACCTCCTACGTTACCCACACTCACACCCTCCCTTACTGCTCACTGCATGTCTCCAACTCCATCTCTACTAGTGCTGCTTCTGCCCACCACCAGCACTGCGTTCACCCACCTCCACCAACGCTGCCTCCGCCCACCTCTATTAATACTGCCTATGCCCACTTTCCCTTTTAAACACTAATAATACCCATAAATTCATAATCTCCTAAAAAATTTACTTATTTTTGTCAATCCACCACCTCCATCGCCGTCGCCAATCGAGAAATAAGAAAAAAAGGAGAATGCACCCATCGCCTCTAGAATAAAGACCACAAAAGAAGCAACGCATTAGCGAGGAACGAGAGAAAGGGAAAGTAGTGGAAAGATCTAAACAGGAAGAATTGGATTGCATAATTGAAGCAACGCATCCATGGAGGAATCTACAGTTGATTCTATGTCTTCAAAGCAAAGAAATTGACCTTCAAAGGTTAGTATCTTTAGTTATTTTGTTTTTAAATTTAAATTGAAGTTTTTGTCTTCAAGGCAATAATTTCTTTTTGGTTTAATTTGAATGCAATGTAAAAGAATTACAGTTATAGTAATTAAAGTAAGAGAAATATTACTACTTTGGCAGGAAGGTGGAATTAGATTTCAATTATCTGAATTTGAAGACTAAAGAAGGAGAAAATGAAGTTGAAGAAGAAGAAGATGAAACAATGAAAATATCACGACTAGTAGTTTTCCTTAATAATTGGGTTCAGTAGTTATTGATTTCAACTGATAAAAAAAAACCAGGATTCAGTCTGGGGGAATGATTGAGGCATGCTTAGATTATAGATGTTGGGCTATATTCAAGTTTTGTTTGAAACAATCTTTAAGATTTCAAGTTTCATTGAGTCTTTCAAGGAACCTTTTGCGTGCTTTCTCTTGTCTTTCAAGAAATGCATTGTCCTTATTTGTGGAGACGTCTTCAGATTGTAAAGATTTGGTTTTTGTTGGTGATGGGTTTGAATTATATAGTGTTGCCTTGGATTGTGTTTCTTTGGTGTCCTCATCTCACAGTGGTTTGTCAAATCAGAATTTGGAGTTATGGATTTCGACTGTCCATGTTGTTCTTGAGCCTGTGCTTCAAATGTATGATGAAAACCTTGGGAGTGGAAATGCTGGATATTTTCCCCTGCGATTTTGTTGTTTGGTGCTTGAGCCATTTGCCAAGTTTTTGAATGTTCACCCAGCTCGAAAAAATGGATTTCATGATTTTGTAGACAAGCTTATTGGATCACTATTGCATTTGCTAGGTATGTTGCATCTTCTTCTTCCTCTACTGTTATGTATTTCTAACACAAAGAACTCTCTTTTTTTTTTTTTGGTGTGTGTGTGTGTGTGTGTGTGTGTGTGTTAGTTATGATGGTTTCAGTTGGTTGTGATGGTTTTCAGTGGTGGTGATGGTTTCCGGTGGTGACTGCACGATACTGATGATGGTGTTGAGTGTGGTAGTGGTGCTTAAGGCGATGTTGAGTTTTTTTTTTTTCTTTTCTGTTCCCTGGCCATGTTGGAAAAAATGGACATTGAAAAGACGAAAATACACTATGCCACGTCAACTTCTTTAACGGGGTCAGCTGATTTGTCGTTATTTGTTAACAGAATAAAACACATGGTACTAGTTTGTTAGGGTTCAAACCACAGGGTGAAAGTCGATTAAGGTTCAAACTACATGGTATTTTTTTTGTACTTTTCCCTAAAATAAATATCTTAAATAAAAACATGTAGTAAATAAAATTTTTTAGTACATTAATATATTAATTATTTTAAGTAACTTATAGCTTAAGTTAAAACTTGAACCTACTTGACTTGTACCTTGTCCTATGCCTTAAAAAAAAAAAAAATTAAAACGTCTCACACTCACCTCTCGCCTTCCACCTCTCACCTTTCACCTCGTATAACTGAAGTTATGTTGAAAGGCCACCTTGCACTAACTATTTAAAGGACAACGATATTGCGATGTGGATAGCGTGTTTATGGACATTAAATATAAATTATATATTAATTCAGAATTATAAAAAATAATTAGATAAATAATTAAAATGATAAAATTTAAAAATTTTTAAAAATAGATGAACTGGTTATTACGTGATGTAAAAACGCTATTTTATAACTAATTTAATTATTTATTATTTCTATAATTTTTAAATTACCTCAAAAATATTTTTGTAAAATGCCACAATAAACGACACATCATTAACTTGATTGATTGCGATATCAATCTTTTTTCCTATTTAAAACTGTTGTAGTATGAATTAGACATTTTATTTCCATTCAATCAAAGTTATTGTATTGAAAATTATGAAGAATCCTTCAAACTAAAAGAAAATGAAGAACCTTCATAACAATTTCATCAATATTCTTGAATCTAGTGACTCTTTCTTAACCCCTTAATTCTTTATCTTTTTTACTTCACTTGCACTCATAAACAGTTCATTAAATAAAATAATCTCCACTACTACTTCCACCAATGCCATGTTCTATTGGTGTCAACTGCCTATCAAAATATTTTCTAAATATTTTTAAACACCAAAAATATTTTCTAAATATTTTTCTTTAAACTTCCTTCAACTCAAATATAAAATTTTTTACCTAACATTTTATAAGTTGACCCTTTAAACTAATACAAGTTACATTAAATTAAATTAATTATTAAAATATTTTACTTTTTTACAGTCATACTTAAATTAAATTAGATTAATTAAAGTTTAGTAAATTCTAAACTTAGCTTTTAAATTAAAAAATTAATAAAAATTTTCTTAAAGCTTAATTATTAAAATAAAATCATTCCAAATATTATTATTATATTTGGTGCATTCAATCATTATTTTATTTTTTATAAAATAAAATATATTTTGTCAATAATTACCGTTGGATGATAAAAATATATTTTCATCCAATGATGATAAAGAAAAAATAAAACAGAAGTAACTAAAAAAATCAAGTAATCATAGAATTTTCTAAATTTTTCATTATATTTGATTTGCAAATTAAAAATATAAAATAATAATTAAATATAAAAAGATGTAAAAACACCCATTAACATCCGACGATGGGGGTGCAAACAGAATTTCCCCATGGTAATAAATGTAGGTAGCCAGTACGTTCAAAACTTAGCCAACGGACTTGGCGGCTTCTGTTCATTCTCATTTCATTGGCCGCCAGATCCTTACAACAATTGTGATTACTATAATTATTATATAAAAAAATTTTCAATTCATAAATAATTAGGATGTTATTATCATAAGATTCAATTATTTTTTCCTTAAAAATTATCCAATTGGAATCTTCTTGCAAATAGCACCGCCACTTCGTCTTCTTCTTCTTCTTCTCTTCTTTCGTCTGTTCTTCAGTTTCTTTGCTTTCACCAAAAGGTTCAATTTTTGGGTTCAATTGGTCGCCATTTTTATCATTTTCAATAAAGTTTTGAAATTTTTTTACCATATATTAAAAAAAACGAAAAAATCAATTCTGGGTATTGAAATTTTGATATTTATTTTACATTTTCAGTTCTGGGTGCATGCATTTATAGATAAAGAGCTTTAAGGGTAATTCATTCTCTTCTTGTTCTTGTTTCTGGATAATGATGATGGTTTCTTGTGTTCAGAAATTGAGAGGCTCATGGTCTCTGATAGCTACAATTGCTTCTGTAATTGCATTGCTTTCCATAGTTCATCTTTTCCTCTTTCCTGTTGTGCCTTCCTTTGATTACTTAAGTGCCCGTCAAGAAGTTCAGAATTCTTGTGCTCCTGTGAATGAGTCAGATGGAGGAGGAAAGGCCAACCCTTTTTCAGAAAATTTACTACCTTTTATTGCTTTAGATCGTAAATTTCCAGCTGACTCATATGGAGGTGTGGTTTATCGTAATGCACCATGGAAGGCTGAGATTGGACAGTGGCTTTCTGGCTGTGATTCAATTACTAAGGAAGTCAAAGTCTTGGAGGTAACCTTAGAGTACTCCGTCTTTACCTGTTCGTCCATTTTGCTTCCACTTGTGACGTTGCCGATGTAGTAATTGATAGTTATACCAGTTCATGAGGCTCATTCCTCAGCTTCAGTGTCATTTTATATACTTTTGGTTTAGATGGTAAAAGAATTAATAGGTGGCTTCCCATTTCAATTTCTGTCTCAGAACTTATTATTTATATGTGGTCACCTGTTCCTGTTTGCAGATAATAGGTGGCAGGAACTGCAAAAATGATTGTAGTGGTCAAGGTGTTTGTAACCATGAGTTGGGGGAATGCCGGTGCTTTCATGGATTTAGTGGTAAGCCTGTTTCCTTGTGTTTCCAACACTTATGCTTTTCCTATTTTATGGCATGCTTAGTTTCTATGAGAAGTATGTTGATTATAGAACAGCAATTATAAAATTAGAATGGGATGCTATGTTGAGTTGGTTATTCATACAACTAGTGCTATGAGTTTTATTACCAGCTACCACAATATTTTAATGACCTTGAAATTTCTGTGAGAGTTAGAGCAATGGGACATGGTGCTATGTTAACTGTAGTTTCAAATCCGTTCTCCAATTGATTAATGTTTCTAAGTTCTGATTTATTAACTTGGTAATAAGAACTTCTGTTAAATTCAAAAAAAGAAAAATTATGGGTCATGTTGGCTTTTTATTTCTTTGATGGCAATGTGCAGAGTGAGAATCCATGAAGCTAATAACAGTTTTAGTAGCTATACATTTTCTGTACATTTTTGCTTAAGAAAAGGATATAATTGCTGATTAGAAATCAATGGGTCATTATCACCATAAATGACTGACTTAAAAAACAAGTATAGGCCAAAGGAAAAAAAAGATGGAGAAAATAGTGTTTTGAATAATATTCTCTTCTGACATTGTTACTGTTGCTGATGGGTTAGGGGAAGATTGCTCTGAGAGACTGCAGTTGGAATGCAATTACCCCAAAACACCAGAGCTACCATATGGTCGGTGGGTTGTCTCCATTTGCCCTGCCTATTGTGACACAACAAGAGCAATGTGCTTTTGTGGAGAAGGCACAAAGTATCCCAACCGTCCTGTGGCAGAAGCATGTGGATTTCAACTGAAGTGAGTGAATACAAATCTCAGGATAGGTTTATTGCTATCTATCCTTCTTGCCTTACAACTGTATGAGTTGTGATTCTTAATTTTCTTCTTCAGCTTACCTTCCAAACCCGGTGCACCCAAATTGACTGACTGGGGAAAGGCTGATTTGGACAATATTTTTACAACAAACAAAAGCAAACCAGGATGGTGTAATGTTGACCCACAGGAAGCATATACTTCAAAGGTGAAATTCAAAGAGGAGTGTGACTGCAAATATGATGGACTTTTTGGGAGGTTCTGTGAAGTGCCTGTGCAATGTATTTGTGTCAATCAATGCTCTGGACATGGATATTGCCGTGGCGGATTTTGTCAGGTAAAAATTTTTGTTCTTCCGTTTCAATCACAGCATTTGACTTACTTTAAAAAGGAAAATAAGTTGTCAACCATTTTTTCTCTTTACATGCATGTGAAAAAATAGAGAATGGTGAAGTAATAGTATTTGCAAATCATTGACGTGGGTAATCAACTGTATAATTCTGTGAGCTTATTATTAAAATTATTTTCTGATGTTATTGACTTAATTCAGAAGTCCCAAAAGCAATGTTTAATTCACATAAGAAATTCTGTTTTTAGTGGGTTTGGTAAGATTAGTTAGAAGGCTGATAACCTTGAACTATATATGGTTTGACTTTGACCTTTACATGTCCTCTTACCTCTTTGGAGTGGCAATTCTATTGGAATTCAATTGGCTTAGTATGGAATCTGAGTTACAACAAAACTCAACATATACCATATTTGTCGCACAGCATCTTCATTAGAAAATAAAGAAAAAATTACTGTTCTAGCATATCTTTCTTTGCTTATGGCATCATAATAGCTGTGCAAGCAGCAGTGAGCTTTTCAAATTTTTTTCCTCCCCTTCTCTCGCATGCCACTAAATTCCAAAACATATTAATATAGATATTGGTCCCATTTGAGCACTAGTCCAACTACTGACACTTATGGTTCATCTGATTGAGCCACTTGTCTAAGCACATAAAACATAGCATATGGTTGAGCAGGGCCTTCATGTATAAGTACCTGTACAGGTGAGCCTTCATGATGATGCCTGAAGATCTATATTGGCAAGAAAACTATCAATATTTATGGATCTGGTTATGGTAGGTAAACATTGAGTAATCTGAAGTGATGCTGATTGAAATTTTCAACTGTTGGAGCCTTATGCAATATTTATGCCCTTGAATTTTTAATTGGTTGCTCCAACCTTGGATGATTCTTTATAGGAAGGTGCAGTTTTACTACTCTAGTTGCTTCTTTGTATAATGATATGTGTGGTTCCTTTAAGAAATCCTCTGGTACACTTACCAATTTGGAGTTTTAAAAGGGCATCCAACTACTTATAATGATGGAAAGATCCCTATAATTTGATGGTATTGGTTAAAAATACATCACAGGGGTGTCAATTCTAGTTTCTAGGGCTAGCTTTTGCTACCAGTTGCTGTGGTTATCTTCATAGTGCATACATCCATAACATCCAGCTGCTGATTGAAGTAAGCTCATATTTTGTTTATTGATAGCTTCCTCTTTGTTCATACATTGTTATTGTGGAAACAGCAAAGAATCATCGTGCGAATGCTTAGTGAAAGAATAAGCCATCATAACCTCAGGTTCATAAACTCATTCAGAAAAAGTTTGGACATTCACATGGAAAAAAAAAATGCTCACTTGACATAAATAATTCAAAGTTCATGCATCTCCTGCAATTCAAATTGTTAACAGAAAGTTACCAACTCTTCCATGATATAATTTGTTGGTAATTTTTTGCTCTTGTAATTGAATATCAGTTCCTATTTCATTGCCTCTCAGGTCCTCTTTTATCTTGATTGATATTTGAAGTAACAATTTTGGTTTAAAAAACTAGGTTATATTCCTTGTGCTATTTGTGGATATGAATAAAGCATTGCAAAATAATAATGGATGATAAACACGTACCAGGCAAAATAAAGAAAATTTTGTCTCATTCAGTTCCATCAAAACTTTATTCAAACATAAATTTCCTCTGATGTAAATTTTATAATCGTTCAATGAATTTATGTCATTCTTGTTCTTTTTACTATCTATAATCTAATTATGTTATGGTCATTTTTCAGTGTGACAGTGGCTGGTATGGAACAGACTGCAGTATCCCGTCAGTTGTATCATCAGTGAGTGAGTGGCCTCAATGGCTAAGACCTGCTCTGCTTGATGTTCCTGACAATGAACATTTGGCACAGAAACTTGTCAATCTTAAGGCTGTGGTTGAGAAGAAAAGACCCCTTATATACGTTTATGATTTACCACCTGAGTTTAACAGTCTACTTCTAGAGGTAAAATTAGTTTTACTTTTACTTCTTGATTCATCTAAGCAACCTTGTCATGTTAACCACTCATTGTATATTATTATAGGGGCGGCATTTTAAGTTTGAATGTGTAAACAGAATTTATGATGATAGGAATGCAACATATTGGACTGATCAGCTTTATGGTGCACAGGTATTGTTTAAACTGAGATTGACATCAAGTTAGCTTATGCCTTATAATTGTAGCTCAAAAATAATTCTTTGTTTGACATTGAACAACTGCAGATGGCACTGTATGAAAGTCTTTTAGCCAGTCCATATCGAACATTAAACGGTGAAGATGCAGACTTTTTCTTTGTTCCTGCTCTTGATTCATGCATCATAACACGTGCAGATGATGCTCCCCACTTGAGTATGCAGGTTTCTTTTTAATTTCTATAGCTGTTATACATGCATGCACTGATAAATTTGCAATTCTTTTTTTATTATTCTTTACTTGGGGAAGAAAAGGACTGGAGAGTGAGCTATTTTGTGTGTGTTTGTATTTTCTTATGTCTGTATGTGCGCGCACAATGGTTTGGTAGACCATTCCCTCAACTATTCTGGGCCATCAGATGCTGATCCCTGATTGCCATAATCCCAAATTGAATTTTGTTTTGTCGATTGAGGTCAGTGGTGAGGTCATTATGAATTATGTTCTCTTAATAGAGAAAATAAAAGATCTAAAGCTGTTTTCCCCATCTAATTGCTTCTATGACATGATTCAGCATCTTATTCTTATCAATTATACATCTTATTCAGCATCTAATTTCTTCCACCATTTTTGTTGTTCTTGTTGTTACCACTACTATCGTTATGAATTTTTCATTAATGGGAGAGTAATCAAATGATTTATCCTCCTATGCTCGATTTTTTTTTTCCTTCCAAGGCTAGAGCTTCTCGTGTAAACTAAAAACAACTATTTTTCTACATGTTCGTTAATAGATATATGTCTTTTGTCTGTTTGTGCATGTGTTTCTGCAATTGTGTGCAAGTTGCTTTTGTCTAGAAGTGCACTAAATTCTACAATCTTATCTGCTTGTTACTTGCCAACTTCAGGAACATATGGGCTTGAGGAGCTCTCTCACACTGGAATATTACAGGAAGGCTTATGATCACGTTGTTGAGCATTTTCCCTATTGGAACCGCTCATCAGGAAGGGATCATATTTGGGTATGATGTAATTAAGGGTTTCCTTTATTCAACTGTATGATAGTGTTGATTGTCTTGTGCCTGTAGTGAGGAAAATTTTATCATGCATATGCTAATCATGTCACCTTTATATCTGAAGGCAGTTTTTTTCATGGGATGAAGGTGCTTGCTATGCCCCTAAGGAGATATGGAATAGCATGATGTTGGTTCACTGGGGTAATACAAATTCAAAGCATAACCATTCAACAACTGCCTATTGGGCTGATACCTGGGATAAGATATCTTCTGATAAAAGAGGCCAGCATGCATGCTTTGATCCTAGTAAAGATCTTGTGCTTCCTGCTTGGAAACGTCCTGATGTTAGTGCTTTGAGCGCTAAACTTTGGGCTAGGTACATTTCTTAACAATCATGTCCTCTTATCACTTCTCTAATTTTATTTTTATATTAAAAAAAAAAAAGTCATTCTTCTCCTTTTTATTGTTTGGTGGAACAGCATAGTGCTAGTATTCCAAAATCATGTAAGCAAATTTTATACAACTAAATAATTTGTACAGGCCCCTTGAAAAGCGGAAGACATTATTCTTCTTCAATGGAAATCTTGGACCAGCATACCATGATGGAAGACCAGAAGCTACGTAAGTACTAACAGCTGTTCAAGATTTTTTTTGTTTTTTAAGTAGGCTAATAGTTTTCCATCAAAGATGTCAATAATTTATCTAAAGGAACATGATTCAACCACTTTTGTACATCTTATCCTCTCATTTTCTCTGCTATAAAATCAGCAAATGTAAAATGTTAGGTGTCCTTTTAGGCCATTCAATAGTTTTTCCATGTTTAGCAGACGCTTTGAGTGATCTCCTAGTAGGCTTTTTTGGCTGCTTGTGTTTTCTTCTTTGCATATATGTTGTTTTGCATTTCAATTATTGCAATGTTGCAGCAGATCTGATAGGTTGTCAATGGTCTTTGTACAGGTATAGCATGGGAATTAGACAGAAACTAGCTGAAGAGTTTGGATCGAGCCCTAACAAGGATGGAAAACTTGGGAAACAGCATGCAGAGGATGTAATTGTGACCTCTTTGCGTTCTGAAAACTATCATGATGATTTAGCCAGTTCTGTTTTTTGTGGAGTACTGCCTGGGGATGGATGGAGTGGCCGTATGGAAGATAGTATTTTGCAAGGATGCATCCCGGTGGTCATTCAGGTACTTCAGTTCTGCTCAGCCTGATAACATTAAAGCCTGTCTAGTTTTAGCTTTTAAAATCTAAAACCTGTACAATGTTTGCCACCTCGTGACTTTAGAGTTGCATAGTGGTTTGTGCCATAGAATAGTGGCTGGTTTTTTTACTTTCATGTTATTTTGGGGTTTATAAATGGAACAGAAGGCATCTGCTTTATCCTTAGATGACAATGTCATATTTATTGTAGCTTTTTGTTTTGTTTTGGAAAAAATTGTGGATCCATGCTTTTGAATTAGAGAAACTTATTTATTTAATTTATTACATTTCATTTCTGTGCTTAGGATGGGATTTTTCTGCCATATGAGAATGTACTCAACTATGAGAGCTTTGCTGTTAGAATTGGTGAAGATGAAATTCCAAATTTGATAAAGATTCTCCGGGTAATTGCAATTGGTTATGGGTATATTTATATAAATTGGGCGATCTGTAATTGGAAACTGATAGTTTTCTGGTGGTGTCTTCAGGGATTTAATGAGACAGAAAAGGAATTTAGGTTGGCAAATGTACGAAAAATCTGGCAGAGATTCTTATATCGTGATACAGTGTTGCTTGAAGCTAAGAGACAAAATACTACTTTTGGTCGTGAGGAGGATTGGGCAGTTGAATTCTTACAATTGATTGATGATGATGTCTTCACCACATTTGTACAGGTATACTACTCTCGCTGCCTGAGTGTTCATTTGCAAGTTCATGTTTAATTATTCAGAAGTTATATTGCATCAATAGTATTCACATACGACCCTTCAAGTACATGGGGAGGGACAAGAAGATTTTTGCATTTGAACTCGTCTGTTTGCACACGGCTACTCATGTTTATTTGTGTTACTTATGCTGATTGTTACTTCACTTAACAAGGTTCTGCACTACAAGCTGCACAATGAACCTTGGCGGAGACAACTTGGTCATCTACAGAAGGACTATGGGTTACCACAAGAATGTTTAAGAACCAACTGAAGAGCCAAAATGCAAATACAAACACATTGCCACAACTGATTGTTCCTGAAGGAAAAAAAAAAACATACAAGACAGCTTGTTAACCTGCTGGAAAAGCATGCGTGGCGGGAACTGCCTCGGAAACAAATTATTCCATTCTGCTAGTTTCTGCCTAGCTTTTAATCGCATAGTCACCTATAGGTATTAAAAAAAATTGTACCTTTCACCACATCACGCAGAGTCAACAACATAACTACATAGTATACATGCTGGATGTACATTTGCAATATATTGTCTGTAGCCTGTAGGCTGTTTGGTATAAGTTCATTGAATTTTTATTTTTTTTTTTTTTTAATGGAAGTGGACTTTTGCAAGCATTCAATGCCCATGGATGCAATTGCAGTTTTGTATTTTAATGGCTATGCATTTTTTCCCCCCGAAGGTAGCAGCACAGAAAAAACAAATGCGGTGAAAGGATTAATTGAGCCCTTCTCTGGCCATTCCTTCTTTTCTTTAAGAAGTCTCATGTTTGTTTGTTTGTTTTTTTTTTTTTAAATTATAAGAAGTCTCATGTTTATGTTTTTTCTTAAATAAATAAAATTATATAATTCCATATATATATTTTTTAATTTTTCTGCTTCCATTCATGAAGTTGAAAGGTTTAAAAAAAACCATAAAAAATAAAAATTTGAAAGATGATTAATTTTTGATACTCCTCAACTTATATTATTTTTTATAATATTTTTAAAATTGTATTTGAAAAACTTATTTTATTCATGAACTTGTATTTGCAATTTTATTTAATTCATGCAATACCATTATGAAAATTCGTTTGATTTGAAATGCTTTTAAACATGTGAGATGAAAATGGGTTTTAAATTAATAAAAATTATTAAGAATTTAAGATAACAAAAATTAAAATATATTTTTCATTATATTATTTTAAAAAAAAATTGTTTCAGTTCATTTAATTTTTTTTTATTGTTTATATCAACATACATTTATAAAATATGTAAATACATATATTTCAAAAGTTAATAAATTTAAAATAAAATTTTAAAAATTGAATAAAAATAATAAAAATTAAAAAGTGTAAAATATTAATTAAATAAAATTTAGGCCAAATAGCCAATTCTGAAACCTGATTAAAATTATTAGGGATAAGTATAAAAAAGTACAATATATTTTAGCTCTTTTTCATTTCGAACTCTATGGTTTTTTTCATGACACTTCAGTACCTTGTGGACTATGCCGTTAGCAAATCTAGACCAAATTCACTAATACCGTTAACTATGCTAATGTGGATGCTGACGTGGACATTGACATACTGGCATGGACGTTGACATGCTGATGTCAGCGTCCACGTCAACATAGTTAACGGTGTTAGTGATTTTGTTCTAAATTTGCTAACAACAGATATCATAGGGTACTGAAGTATCACGAAAAAAACCATAATGCTCGAAGTGAAAAAGCGCTAAACCACAAGGTATTTTTTTTTTTTACTTATTCCAAATTATTATGCATGAGCTTAGCTTGGTTGATCATACTCTTAGGCGTGTTAAATTTGAGGGATAGGCCCCAAGGCAGAGTAAGATCAATGTGATCTTGGAAATAAGTTAAACATTGATTCATGAAATTTTCATGTGGGAGATAAAATCCAAAATTTTCATTGATTACAATTAACTATAATGAATTCAAATTTGTATTGATATTGAACTAATTAATTATTTGCTAATACTGTTAGCTGATAACTTAAAAAATGTTAAATATTTGATAAAATTATTTATAACCATTGATATTTATATGTTTAATAATTATTATAGATATTTGCTGACCTTAAATGGTTTATTCAATCCCTATATTTTGATCTTTGACAAATAATTTAATTAAACTAATATGTTTATTAAATGTGTATTAGGTCCATTCAAAAGTGCAACAATGTACAAAATCATTTGAAAACAATTAGAGCTTCAAAACTCTACAAATACAAGTTCATTTGCTGTCCTCACAATCTGGAGTCACGATCATGATGTGGGATCACGAGTTGAAGCTTCAACAGGCCTTCATCAAGTTTTGAATTTGAGCCCCTCACGGTCTGCGCTCACGACTGTGAGGTGATTGTGATCAAGTCACGAGCTACCTGAACTTGTGATCATTTAAGAGTCTTAACAAGTTTTGATTCTGAGCCGCTCACGGTCTACCCTCACGACTGTGAGTAGCTAGTGACCAGTCTGTCTTCCAAGCTCAACGATCACCTGCAACTCCAACGGCTATAATTTTCATACCTCACGACCAAGACCATTCCCTCACGATCGTGAGCAGCTATATCTCTGCAAAAAAACTGTTTTTGCATTTAATAAAGTATGGAGAGGTTAGGGACGACATTAATGATCTCCAACAACTATTTTTGAGTTGTTAACATATAAAACAACTCCTGGAAGCTCAATTGAAGGTTACACACACTTTGGTTGTTGAATCATTTACTTTTAGCATTCAATTGAGCTCTCAAAATTCATCTACTTTCTTTGTCCTTCATTAACTCTATTAAGAGTTGGTTTGTGTGTTAGAAATAGGACTTCTACTTCATCTAATTTCTGGGATAGATAAGAAGGGAAGTAAGGTTTGTTTCTAAGGAATTGGTTTAAGTGTTTGTCCATCAAAACACTTGGGACTCTGGTTAGAGCTAAGTCTTGTGAAAGCTCATTGTTATATTGTTTAAAGTTGAGCCTCAAAACTCTTGTAATCACAATCTTGTTAATAAGATTGGTGTCGTAATTGAAAATCCTAACTTAACCGTTGATTAATCTCCTTTAATTTTGTTTTAAATTTCAAAAACCCTATTCACCCCCTCTAGGGCAAATACAATATTAATTAAGTTTTTTCAGAATTCCTAAATTTTACTTTCATTGTTGTTTAATTATTTATATGTTCAATCTCATAAAATTATATATATTAATTTTAAAAAATATTTTATATTTATAATTTTAAATATTAAAAATAACTCACACACATATATATATAACAAATGAATATGATGAATATATATATTTTTGAAAAAGTTGTTTAAAAATTAATTAATAAAATATGAGAAATAAAAAAAGTATGGAGGAAAGAAGTTAGCACATAAAATATGGTTATTAGTTTTAATTTAAATAGATAAGGATAATTAAATAATTAGATAAAAATACTTAAATAATTACATTTAAATTAATGAGAATTGCCCATAAAATCGATAAATGTTCCAATAATTATCAGCTACCATTTTAAAAAAATAATCAAACATTATTTTGTACATCCCTTTCAATAGCATTTTAATAGCTATACCAAATATCCCTTTATATTTTAAAACAAGACTAAAATTTTAAAAATATATACAAACAAAAAAAATGTTTCTATAATTATCCTATTGAATACTAAGTTACTTTTCTATATTTTTTAAAAGAAAATAAAGAACCATTCATTCATTAAAAATTAAAATACAAATTGAACTTGAATGAAGATGTAATATAAATAAAAGTAAAATCAAGAAACATCAAAATATAATCTCAATATAGCGAAATTTGTTGTTACTATTTTTAATTTTGTTCACAAAACTTTTTAATATGTAACTCGGTGATTGCAAATATATCAACATAATTTTTACAATGAATATCATCCTATAAAAGATAAAAATTTCATAAAGGAAGAGTTAAAAAAAATTTTCAAAAACAAATAGAACAAACAAATAAAAAATCCGTACTTATTAAATATGAAAAAAATAAAAAATAAATAAATAAAATAGAAAATAATAAGCGGTCTGATTTAAGGAATGGTTCACAATGTTTGAAAATTAAATTTTTTTGAAAAAAATAGAGAAAGAAGAACCAATTAAAGTTTTTTTTGTTAAATTTAATGGTTCAAAAAGAAATTAAAGTTTTTTTCTTTTTTTTTTATTCTTTTAAGGAAATTGAACAATTTTAGACTTAATTACTTTTCTATATTTAAACATAAATCCATGTAGCATTGGAAAGGCAATGGTATTGATACACTGCATGTGTACCACTATAAAAAAAGATTTTTTTTTTAAATTTTTTTGGGCGATCACCATAAAAAAAGATTATGAGGCACATGGAATTTGCTGATTTAATACCTGAGTCAGATAAAATTATTTGTCACAACAATTTATGTATTAGTAATGAATCAATATTTTGCTAATTTAAGTTTGACGGTGCATCAAATTTCACATTGATAAAGAGAAGAGAGGTTTGGGTTTTTATCAACTCAAGTCTTCTCATTCCTCATGAGAAGTCTTTTTCATTAAAGAACAAAATTTTGCGGTGTCTTCCCCCTCTCCTTTCTCTACCCAAGACCTTTGGCAAATCCCATATTAGTAAAGAGCTTCGGCAAATCCCACATTATTAAAGAGAAGAGAGGCTTTAGACATTATTGCCCACATTAGTAAGGAGACGAGATGTTTGGGTCCTTATAGATACTATTGTCCTCCTCTATCCAAGCCCCTCTTCTGGTGGGGCTTCTGATGGTGCATTAAATCCTTACATTGGTAAGGAGAAGAGAGGTTTGGGTCCTTATAAACTCAAGTCTCCCCTTTTGTAGTATCCTTTACCTAAACTCTTCTTTCGAGGCTACTGATAGTGCATCAAATCCTACATTGGTGTCCTCTACCCAAAAATAGGGGAAAATAGGAGCTTGGGTCCTTACAAACTCAAGTCTCATTTTTTCCGTAAGAAAACTTTTCTGTTAAATGATAAAACTATGCGATATATGGGTCTACCCAAGTCAAAGCGAACAATACCTCATTATGCAGTCTGTGAGTCCAATTATGCAGTCTATGAGTCTATCCAAGTGCCTTTTCCATTAAATGATAAAACTATGCGGTCAACGGGTCCATCCAAACTAAATCAAACAATACTTTGTGGGTCCATCCAAGCCAAGCCAAAGCAGACAATACTTTATGAGTCCATCCAAGCCAAAAGCGTACAATACTTTTATGAGCGGTCCATCCCAGCTAAAGTAGACAATGCTTCACAAGCGGATCAGCCATATAAAAGATTTCAGCCTACTCGTAAGGTAAAGAGGACTTGGATCCTTTATAGACTAAAGTCTCCTCTCTTCCCATGAAGCACTTTTTCCATTAAATGATAAAATTGTACAGTCTATGAGTCCACCCAAATTAAAGCGAATAATATCTCACGAGCGACTATCATGTGAAAAGATTTGAGCCAAACATCATTAGAGTAGTTAAACCAAATTTATTATATATCATTTATTATTTTACAAACTGCCCATAAATCTAAATAAATTTTAAAAATATAAATTATAGATTAAAATTAAATTAAAGCGTAATGTACTTAATAAAAATTATAATTTTATTATAATAATATATTTAAATAGTTTTTTCATATTTATTATAAATAAAATTATATATATATCATATCTCTAATATCAAATTATTAATTTATTAAAGTTATAGATTACTTTGTGAATTTTTATTTAAATTTATTCATAAATATTATAAACTAAATTTTATATAAAATGAATTTAATTCTTTTTTTTTTGAAAATAAAATGAATTTAATTCATTTATTAAATGAATGTGAATTCAAATGAATTTTTATTAAATTAAATAACTATAAGCAGTTGGGTTATTGGATAATCATAAGGTCAAGATCCTTTGCTTGTCAAATATTGCATGCCACTTTGACTAAGTATTTTGATTTTGATTTTTTTATTTTTGAGAATTCCACTTTGACTAAGTATTCCTGCCACGGGATAGAAATCATTCTGATGTGAGGCTCTTCTCATTGAAATAAAAATATATATTATCAACAGTAAACATATTATTAAAAATTCATATTTTTTTATCGTAATAATAATGAATTTAATTCTGTGGATGATCTTTACTATGAATAATTTTTTTTAAATATAAAATATAGATATTTTTATTGATTGCTTTA
The DNA here is from genome assembly GCA_949634005.1 of Mallotus japonicus. Lineage (NCBI taxonomy): Eukaryota > Viridiplantae > Streptophyta > Magnoliopsida > Malpighiales > Euphorbiaceae > Mallotus > Mallotus japonicus. Next base: position 22,598 of record CATIWK010223756.1, read on the forward strand.
TAATTTCATTTAATCTAACACTAAGTTATCAAATAACTTTAATTAATTATAATCGTTGATGTCTTCTATTTATAATTACACACACATTATTTTTATTAAAATTTAAATGTGAATTGTACTAATAATAATATTTATTAAATTTTAATTATTTTTAATGCTAATATTAATTTTAATATTATTTTCAATACTAGTATTGAAGTTTTTTTAAAAATAATTATTTTTAAAAATTTGTATAATCAATCAGTATATTCATTTTTTGAAAAATATTTTTGAATTTAAAATATCTACCAATTGCTGAAATTTTTAACTTTTAGAGACATATTTTCTATTTATTTATCAACTTATTTTTAATTTTTTTTTATCAACATACGTGACTTAATTTGTTTTTTAGAAAACTTATGTGGCTTAATACTTATTGAGATATAACAATTATCTGATTACATATTTGATATTAAAATTAAAACAAAGTCAATTAATGGTGGTATAATTAATTTTATTACTCGTGAGAATTATGAAGATTTTGAATTTAAGTTTTTATAACCATTATTCATCAATGTTTGTTTTTTAGAAAACTTATGTGACTTAATACTTATTGAGATATAACAATTATCTGATTACATATTTGATATTAAAACTAAAAAAATTCAATTAATGGTGGCATAATTGATTTTATTACTTGTGAGAATTATGAAGATTTTGAATTCAAGTTTTTATAATCATTATTCATCAACGTAAAAATCTCGAATTTAAATTTTAAATGACCATCCATTAATATTTTTATAATAAATATTAAAGAAAATGATACGATCCACAAATAGCTCCATCATATAAAAAAAATAAAAAATTAACTTATATTGCTTCATACTTTTGAAATTCTATCCTAAAGTTAACACTTTACCATAATGGATGTATTATTTCTAAAGTAAGATTTGATTCTTCAAATCTATATTCTTATTTCACCATCATACTTTCCATTAATTTTCTACAATTTAAAGATAAAAATTAATTGGCATATCCATGAGATGAAAAATTCAATGTCCATTTAAAAAAAAAAATTAATCGGAAAATTTCCTAAAATTACCTCCTGGTCAATCTGTCAAGTATCACCCTCCATTCTCAATAAAACCCTCCCTCCTTTTCTCACGTTTTTTTTCCTTTTCCTCTTCTCTCAGTTTCTGCTGCATCTCTGTGTTTGTTAACTATGAACTTCACTTCGTGTCTCAGACTCGACACAAACCCTATCACTTCCTCCAAGTGGGCCCATCGGCCGGTCCCACTCCGCCCTCACCGGAACTTCGTAGTATGCTCCGTCAAATCTCCATCCTCGCCGTCGGCGAATTTGGCGGCTGCCAGCACTGACTCACTGGGTCGAATTAATTCGCTGAGTCAAGTATCAGGCGTGTTGGGTTGCCAATGGGGTGATGAAGGTAAAGGTAAACTCGTCGATATCTTAGCTCAACATTTCGACATCGTTGCTCGATGCCAGGTATTTTTATTTATTGGTTTCTGTCCATTCACATTATTTTTATTTTTATTTTTAAAATTTTAAGAGACCCATATGAAAAAGAAAGTGGTTTGTTAAAGACCCAAATGAAAAAGATTTTTTTTTTTGAAGGACATTAGCTTTAAGCTTGGATTGAGTGTGTAATACATATGTGGGTACGTTATGGAGAAAAAAGTTTGTTAGAGACCCAAATATTGTGTTTTTTGAATAAATCTATAAGGTAAAATTGCCAACTTTCTTAATTCAAATGTTTGAACATGTAAGTAGTGATATTCTATTATGCATATATATATATATATATATATATATATATATATATATCCTTTTTTACCCAAACGAATAAGAAAGTTTTGTTTTTAATATCTAAATGAGAAAGGTGTTTGTTTGATCTAATTTGTGGGAAAAATATGCTACATTTTAACATAATTGGTTGGCCATGTGATTGATGATGGTTGCATCTGATATAGAGTAAAGTTGTTCGGTGTTTTTAATCTATGTTCTGTATTTTTTTGTTGATTGTAAAATAGGGTGGAGCTAATGCTGGTCATACCATTTATAATTCTGAGGGCAAGAAATTTGCGCTTCACCTTGTTCCGTCTGGTATTCTTAATGAGGATACTCTTTGTGTTATTGGGAATGGAGTTGTGGTGCATTTACCTGGTTTGTTTAAGGAAATTGATGGTTTGGAATCTAATGGTGTTTCTTGTAAGGGAAGGATATTAGTGTCTGATCGTGCTCACTTGTTATTTGATTTCCATCAAGAAGTTGATGGGCTTAGAGAAGCTGAGCTTGCTAAATCATTTATTGGCACCACTAGGAGAGGGATTGGACCTTGTTATTCAAGCAAGGTAATTCGTAATGGTATTAGGGTAAGTGACCTGAGGCACATGGATACTTTCCCACAAAAGCTTGATCTTTTATTATCAGATGCTGCTGCAAGATTTCAAGGTTTTAACTATGGCCCGGAAATGCTTAGAGAAGAAGTTGAGAGATACAAGAGATTTGCAGAGAGGTTGGAACCGTTTATTGCAGATACTGTGCATGTCATGAATGAATCCATTGCACAGAAGAAGACAATTTTGGTTGAAGGTGGTCAAGCTACTATGCTGGACATTGATTTTGGAACTTATCCCTTTGTAACTTCATCAAGCCCATCAGCTGGTGGAATCTGCACTGGTCTTGGCATTGCACCAAGAGTCATTGGTGATCTCATTGGAGTGGTCAGTAGATAATTTGTTTTTGTCATTTTATTTTATTTTTTCATTTTTTTGTTCTCCTCGTCTAGATTTCTACCTGTCTTTTGTCTTAATGGGGATGCTTGAAAATGCTAGTTTGATTGCATGACAACATTTCTTCAGGATGTCTTGTCATTGTTAATTGCATTAATAATGCTTAATATGCAATTTAAATTTGTCAAGACTTTAGGACTTCTATATGAGGTCTGAAGACTGCATTTATTTTTATTAATGGATTATAATTTTTAAGCAGAGAGATTGATTTTTAGTGCTTGCTAGAAACCATGAAATTGTAAACATGTATATTGGCATTTTGGTGTCTTTCTTTTCAACAATTTTTCTGTTTACTTGCAGGTGAAAGCATACACTACAAGGGTTGGTTCTGGTCCTTTCCCTACAGAGATCTTGGATCAAGGGGGTGACCTACTTAGATTTGCTGGGCAAGAGTTTGGAACCACTACGGGTCGTCCTCGACGTTGTGGTTGGCTTGATATAGTTGCCCTGAAGTACTGCTGTCAGATTAATGGATTTTCTTCTTTGAATCTCACGAAGCTTGATGTGTTGTCGGATCTTCCTGAAATCCAGTTGGGGGTTGCTTATAGACACATCGATGGAACACCAGTTAAATCATTCCCATCTGATCTTCGTCTTCTTGAACAATTGAAGGCAGGTTTATCTTTCATGATGTCAAATATTAATAGCTAGCAAAAGAATTATCAGTGTTTTTCTTGGGAAAAAATTGACTTTTAACATTGGCTAAAAAATTATAGCTTTTTAAATTGATAACAATCCAGTGGCACATCATCATATCAGGAATTCCTGAAAATTTTATATAAGGCCTTGCTTGATTGATTACTTTTTCCTTTTAACTCATTATTGATTTATTGTTCATTATTACAAAAATTGATGTCATTCTTTTCTTTTCTAGGTCCTGTGGAATTAATTTATCTCTTTCCAATTTGTGTAGGTCGAATATGAAGTTTTACCTGGTTGGAAGATTGACATATCTTCTATCAGGAACTACTCAGATCTCCCAAAGGCTGCACAACAGTATGTGGAGAGGATAGAAGAACTTGTTGGTGTGCCTGTCCACTATATTGGTGTAGGGCCTGGACGTGATGCCCTCATATACAAGTAATTCGATTGTTATTTACATGTTCGGATGTCAAGCTCTGTTGGATGCAACATTTTAACCCTATTTATATCAGCACATTTTTGGACAGAACAAACAATTTTGTCCTGTCTGGAATTTACTTTGAATTTTAATGTGTTAAACCATTAGAAATCCCAGTTTGGATACATATTTTTTGTCGTAATGTTTTGTCGCTTTTGTTGATTTTATTATTTCAGTT
>CATIWK010223758.1:0-13006 GCA_949634005.1 Mallotus japonicus
TTTCATTAATTTTACCTTCTTTTAAAGTAATTCATTTTATATATTACTTTAGTTTTAGATAATACTAATTTTAAATGGAACAAAAAAATTAATAAAATTAAGTAAAAGAATGAATATAAAATAAATTTATGAATATTTATAGATATATTAAAGTTACAACTTGACTTTTGAGTTAGTGTGTGTTTTGTATAATTCAAAAAAAAATATATTGATAGAAATATGTGTACATGTCTAAAATTTAGTTAGTATTGAAATTTTAAATTTTAAATAATATAAAAAATTGAAGGACTAAATTATTTATTTTATCAAAATTTAGGGATTAAACTGTTTTATTTTTATAAACTGAGGGAGCTAAATGTAGTTTGATATCAAAAACATAACGGAAAAGTTAACGGAGGGAGGTAAATGTTGACGGAATTAAAGTTGAGGGATGTAAATGTTCGATTTTCAAACAAGAGTGAGGCAAGTGTAAATTATGTCAAACCTCAGGGAGGTAAATGTAATTTGCTCTTTTCTTTTTAAATTTTATTTTAACTGATATAGAATTTTTTATTTGGTGAAGAAAATAACACATTTTACTAACATCGATAGATGGTAGATTTGTCAATCTCGTTTAGGTCAAATGATCTACTATTCTGACATAGAGATTGACACCAAAATTGAGGTTGGATATTAGAATCTCTTCTCCCTCCAACCTCTCAAAATATGGTTGTTCAAAAAGATAGATGATAGATTTATAAATTTTAATTAGAGAAATTTTTAATTTACAATTTTTTTTAAATAATTAAAAGATCAAGAAAAAGAGAGATCAAATTTATGATCTCACCTTATAATATCTATTACCTCAACTAATAGTTTATAAAGAGAGCACCATAATTTACATAACTAAGGATATCAATTCAACTATTTTTAATTAATAGGGTGTAAAAATTTTGAATAATAATTGGTGTAATATAAATATGTATAGAGCGTTCTAAAATTGACATTTTTAATTATTTTTTAACTTATAAAAATATCGTTTTGAATAGTCAGTTAGTAAGTTAAAATAAAATTTTTAAATATCTAATTTTTTTAATATGTATTTATTAAGTTGTATTTGATATATTAAAATATTCAATTTAAAAATTAGTAAGACAAAATAATAAAACGTACTAAATTTATATATTAAGTCAATAATAATATTTTTAAATTATTTAATTCATTATTTAAACTAATTTAACAATTAAAAAAATTCTCTTATATTTTATGCAGTTTAAATTTTTATTAATAAAAAGATAAAATTTAATTCATAAAAAATATTTGTTTTTCATATTTGTTATATCTGCTTAATTGAGTGGTTCAAAATAAATGATGTCAGTTGAAAAAAAAAATGGAAAAGTTGATGAAAACCACGCTCGAGCAATTTTATAATGCAATGGGCGTACGTGGTGTAGATAGACGATCTGTAGATCGTAGTGAAGTCAACATGAGATCCATACGTTAAGCGGTTTAAATACAACGGATGATGAGTGATCGCACGTATTTGGATTGCAGTCTATAATTCCTCACCTCGCACGCACGACTACTTTTTGATGATTCAGCTTCGGTATAACAATAACAACCGACAGATGATGAGTGATGGGCCCAACTCAGATTTATTAAAAAAAGGAAAAAGATAATTTCCTTTTAGCTTCTCATTCCTTTGCACTCTCTGCGCTCTCTCAAAAATGAACCGTCAAACACACCAGTAACCATACTTCTTCATACAGTAATTTCATCAAACACGTAGAGAGAAATGTTTCTTAATCAGTTGCAGAGCTCTCGTCCATGGATTTTACCAGCTCGAGTGCCGAAGCTACATCATATCTCTCCATCTTCGGCAATGAGGTGACAGTTACTTAGAAAACTTCGTTATTTTTGTGTGATTTGTTTTCTGTTTCATGTAGTAACATCCGATTATGGAACTGGAAAATGTGTGTATCTTAGTGAGAAATCATTGATTCAGCTGTTAATTATGGTATAGGTTTGTCAGTTCAGTTCAGCTTTTTTCTTGATTGTGTAAAGTGATGCTGATGTAATAATTCAGCAGGAGATCAATGCAAGGCTATGCACGGCGGAACAAATCTTCAACATTATATATGTGTAGTTTCAGAGTACACTGTGGTGGTGAGTTACAACTTTGGAGAGGAAATCTACTTTGTCTGTTTGTTTATGTTCTTAAATGAGGAAGGAAAGGTTAACAGATGTCTAGTCTGCTATGAAAATCCTCGAATTCATTTCGCGGATAATCTAACTTTAACAAAGTGTTAATTAACAGTTACCATCCGTTAACTAACGTGGGAATAAAGTCCCAGGTGAACAACATCATTTATGTGAAGACTTGTCATATTTTTCCAGTGGCATGGGAAGGCAATTCTCCAAGGCAGGGAGATAAGTTGAATTGTGTTGCATGTATGGATATTTCAGAGGATTCAAATCGCAAGTCCTTAAGCATGAGACAAAAAAGTAGTTCCCAGGTGAGAATTAACTGATAGAACCTGACGTTGAAGTATCTATAATAAATCTGAATGGATTTTTAGAACATGATGTTTCATTTACTTTTATATAACTGGTCAGATTGCATTTGGTTTCGAAGGATATTGAAAATGGTTTGACCATTTTCAATTTTTTTTATGTGGTACTTATATATCTAGTTCATAATTTTTTACTTTGGTGTAATCTAGAGTTTTTCAAAGAACAAAAAATTATATTCAAGCATATTTGCAGTGCTTTACTTGATTGTAGATAACTAAATGTTCCAAACTGTATTACTTTATCTGCGATTTGTTGTAAATATGCTGATACAGTTCACTTTACATGCAGGATTATCTAGTTAAACTCGTGATTGGATCTATTTCATCATATTGCATATTCAGATTTGTGCAGTTAAATTTCGTAAAAACATTGATAAAGATGGTCCAAGACGCATTTTCTTCTGTGGTTTTGACTTTTGGAGCTGCAAGCTTACCTTTTGCTTGTATATCTAATTCTTTGAATAAACCAACACCACTTGGGCTTGATGTTTCCTTCCCATCATTTCAAGATCTGAGGTGGAGCTTAGCACGTTTACTCTATTTATTCAACATCCAACTTGAAAGAAATGTATCAACGTAAGTATAGTAAAAGAAGTGTGGTGGTGTAAGAAAAGTAATGTCTTTGTTCATTCTGATTTTGAGCCTGTGAACCAGCCGTTTTCTATCTGCTGGCACATAATTCAATTATTATTTCTTTATGGTGTGGAAAACCAGGATTTCTTCTAAACAATCGCTATAATTTTTGTTGTAATTCTCATGTAATGCGATATGGTCTAGATGATGTTGAAGGCAGGTAGCAAAATAGGTGCTATTTTTATACTAATTTGTTTGTCTGTTGTGTGCTTAATAATTATATGCTTGTTAATTGACTGATTAATTTAAAAATGTCTTACAGATTCTTTGTAGTGCTTCTTCTAGCTTGCTTCTCATTTGTTGTCATTGGCGGTTTCCTATTTTTCAAGCTCAGGTAACCTTCTTATTGCATTTTCTGGAAAAAACTAAGATGTAGCAGTAGTTATGCTAGCTGTTATATGGGAAATGATATTATCTCTCTGTGCATGCCTATGTATGTGTTTGTGTATATGTGTCTATGTGCGCACACTTGTTTGTGTTAAATGCAGTAAATTTTTTTTATTGTTTTTTTTATGTCTGATATCTATTGCTTAATGTCATTAAAAGAATCACAACTCACTTCCTTTGGCATGTAATCCTTAGGTTTCATCCAAATTAGAAAATAAGGAGGCAAAAATTTGAAATAAATTATATATGTCAAAGAATTTCTGTAGTTGATCATCTTCTTTCTGTGTACTTCCTTATTGGAGTTTAAACCAACATGCTAGTTGCAAATACTGTTATGCCTGTGAAGGAGGTTTGAACTTATAATCTGAAAGCATTGTTTCCTTTGAACCATTATAATTATGGCCTTTATTAATTAGGATGTGCATTAGTGGTTCCCTTTTATGTCACTAAATACTCTTGGGCCTTTTCTTTTGTGTGTGCTCACACGCGTGAGAGAGAGAGAGAGAGAGTATGCATGATGATATTAGCATTATAAATTTTCAAGGGATTATCATCAAGTGGAAACTTATCTTTGACTATGCTACAGAGATAACATAATGTATAGAAGGAAATTGCTTGTGTTTTTGCTTCCTTTTGTAGTTGGACTTTTTTCTCTGTACTTTTACAAACCTTCTTGCTTTCTTTCTCATATTTTTCCTTATATGTTTATTGAGAATGAAGAGAATTGTATAAGTATATGAGTTCTGTCATAGACGATTTTGTGTTTGGGAGGATCCCTTTAGCTTTACTTGGGTTGTGTACTAGTGCAAAAGAAAGCATCCCAAAAAAGAGCACATCTAACAGCTATTATATTACAAGTTGATTCCATATGAGTTCCGTAAAAGTCCTTTTCCTACCATTCCTGTTGTTTCATCATGTCTTCAGGATATTATTGATTATTCAACTTCTATTGCATTTATTTTCTTGTTTGTTTGCTAGTCTGTTTACATGCTACTTGAATGACACAGGGGAAGTTCACAATCTTTGGAAGACTGCTTCTGGGAAGCTTGGGCATGTCTGTGTTCATCATCTACTCATTTGAAGGTTTGATAATGTCTATTTAACTTCATACTTTTGTTCACTTGAAATTCCATTGTGGGTTCATAGTTTCCCATTTATGTTTGTTGTGGCTAAAGAACCATATCACGTCTGGAATTGCAGCAAAGAACACGTGTTGAACGTGTTATTGGCTTTGCTCTTGCCATATGGGGCATACTGTTCTACTCTCGGCTGTTGAGTACAATGACAGAGCAGTTCCGGGTAAACTACTAGAACAAGAACTACTTACTGGTTAATACTTTCATTTAAATGATTTCCTTACGATTATTCTTGGTCAGAATAACATGCAAAGGCTCAGAGAAGGTGCGCAAATGCAAGTTCTTGAGACTGATCATATTATCATTTGTGGAGTAAGTAGTAAACTGTTGTTCGTACTAAAGCAGTTAGACAAGTATCATGAGTTTGCTGTCCGCTTAGGTACTGCGACTGCTAGGTAATTTGTTCTCATGCTGCCAGCACAGTTTCTGTGTCATTATTATGTGTTCATGATTTGGTTCCTTTGACTTATTATTTGTTTGTCTTTACAGGAGGCAGAGAATTCTTCTCATGTCTGATCTTCCAAGGAAGCAGATAGACAAGCTAGCCGACAATTTTGCCAGGGATCTTAACCATATTGATGTACTCACTAAGAGGTGCTTGTATTAATTCTTTGCTTTCTGTTGCTATAGAATCTAGTATGACTGGATCTTTCTTTCCCCAAGTCCTCACACACTATAATCAGTATGTTAATGGTGAACCATAAATCATTCCCCTTTGTTGAACTTACCTGCTGTATGTTTCATAATAGCAAGGGACACGTGTCTATTCTATTTCCTTTTTGTACCATTGTCAATATGTGAGGTCAAAGCATCACAAAATATGTATTGGATACCACCTAATTACTATTGAGGGTAAGATAATGCCTGCTAATTTTAACTAATTTTATGGACTGAATTGTAACCTGTTCAACAAACGAAATGCTTGATTACTTCAATAACAACTTAGTCATTTATTCTTCCCTCTGTAATCCAACTATTTTCTTTAATCTAGGGTCGCAAAGTGTGGGAATGAGAATTTTCTATTGCTAGTAGATTTACTAAGAGAAATAGTTTTATCGCTTATTGCTTGTATTATTCCAATAATCAACTATCATCAATTTATTTTGTTCTGAAGTTAAAATGGCAAAAAACATATGAATTTGGTATTTACTTAAGGTTTTTGTTTCCTTTCATTTCTACAGTTGCAGCCTTAGCCTAACGAAATCATTTGAGAGAGCAGCAGCCAATAAAGCACGTGCAATAATTGTATTGCCAACAGCAAAGGGTGATCGGTAAGTGAAGAAAACTTCAAAGATTTGTTTGTTCACATTACCATATATTTATGCTTGAAATTGCTTGCATGTTATTGTGGAGATCTTCTTTTGATAGTTATGGTAGTGTCAAATGTTGCTTTATTATGACATTGATGCTATTTTGTAGGTGTCTTTATATACTCAATGTTAACCTGTGAAATGAATATTATTGTTTACAATTTGATCCTAGAATTTGTTTTTTGATAACTGGTAATTTGAGACATGATAGCCACTACCTTGACTAAAATAGGGAATTTGTAACCAACGTGTTAATTAAAGTCACATGATGATGATTGTCCTTGGCACATGGATTGATTTTTTTCCCGGTAAATAACCAATTTTATTGCACCAGAACATCCAAATACAAGTGTTTTCAATATGTCAGACACCTCCGATATGACATGATGCTTATGCAGAATATAGTGATGATTAGCAACTCATGGAGTTTTGTTCCATTGGCTGCATTGCGAAGAAGTTGCTAAAGTTTGTAATTTTATGGATCAAATTCATTGTTAGTTTTTTTATAACCATAATTTGATCAATTTGTGAATTGCTTCAGCAGTAAAAATGAAATTAGGATCTAATGGTATATGATCCATGAGAATGATGAAGACTATTTTAAACTTCACTATGCTAATTGTACACCCTGGATTTCTGTATTCTTGAATATATGCTTTGTGTATTCTTGAATATATGCTTTGTGTATATATTGGCTATAAGTACATTGATTTCAATCTTCAATTGTTTAGGTATGAAGTTGATACCAATGCTTTTCTATCTGTTCTAGCTCTTCAACCTATTACAAAGATGGAATCTGTCCCCACCATTGTTGAGGTGCATAACCTATCAAGGGCTCTTTATTCTTTATGATTATGTAATAACATTAATCATACATGACATGAATTTGGATATCATCTTGGATTTGAAATACAGGTCTCAAATTCCAATACATGCGAACTCTTAAAGTCAATTTCGGGGGTGAAAGTAGAGCCAGTGGAGAATGTTGCATCCAAATTATTTGTTCAGTGCTCTCGGCAGAATGGGCTGATAAAAATCTACAGACATTTACTCAATTATCGAAGTACAGTATGAATTTTCCTTTGGAAGATGTTCACCATATTTTTTTGCTCTTTTTATGTATACTTGAGAGAGAGAGAGAGAGAGAGAGATTCTCTCGTGCAGTCTGGTGACCTTTATATTTGTAGAAACAGAATTCTTGCATGCTTCTTCTTTTCATCAGCTTCATCTTTCCTGAATGTTCTTTTCCAGTTCTTAGTGTCATAATTTCTATTGAAATATTAACTGGTATCGTGTTTGCTTATTGCAGAAAATGTATTTAACCTTTGCAGTTTCCCTAATCTGGCTGGAATCAAGTATAGGAAACTAAGGAGTGGATTTCAAGATGTAATGCCATCTGCCAAAAAAAAAAAAACAACTGTTAGAAGAAAACTTTCACTTGATCTGATATGCATATTTGTTGATATTTTTCTCAAATGGTTATGTTTTCAGGTGGTTGTTTGTGGTCTTTACCGGAATGGGAAGATATATTTTCACCCAAATGATGATGAAATCTTGCAGCAAACTGACAAAGTATGCAAATACTGTGGATTTTACGAACTTGCATTCTCATTCCTTTCAATTTTTGGATTTAGGGCAACAATATTGAGATGCAATCTAGTTTAATTTACAATTTTGTGCAAGTAGCAAGAAATGATTGCGAAGAGTCAGATGCTGACTGGTTAAACCATCTGAATGGTTTTATCTGTTGGCGTGTCCCGGCATAGAAGATACTGATATTGATTGTATTAACCTAGTGATATGTTATAATTTTGCTATCACGTTGTCTCGTTGTGGTTTATTATCAATTTTATCTCTATTATATTATTTTGGTATCTACATCTTTACAAGGAAAAACGTAATTGTTTATCATTTTGTTCTAAGGCATGCTGCTTAACTCATGTTATTGAGTTGATTATGTTCTCTTCTCTATCTTATTTATGTTCTCTAATGGTTTACTTTCCTCATTTAGATTTTGTTCATTGGACCTGTTCATGGGAAGAGGAGACCAGAGATTCCATATTCTAGTGTTTTCAAAGAAGGAACTTCTTATTTGAAAAAACTGAAAGTTGAAGAAGACAATGAAGAAATAAATCATGCCGTAGAATTGAGAAGAACAAGGCTTGAAAATATCGTAAAACGTCCCAACAAATCAGGATCAAAGGTATTTTTTTAGAAGAGATGATTGCTCAAATGACATTCTTTGATTTATGTGCCAAATATTATGATTGTTTTACTTGTCAATGTAGGCATCAGACTCGTCTCTAGGACCAAAAGAATGTATACTTTTACTTGGATGGCGCCCAGACGTTGTAGAAATGATTGAAGAGTATGACAACTATCTCGGACCTGGAAGTGTATTGGTATGCTTGATATTAATTGGAGCCTTGATTTCTTGTTTTTTTATCACATTACTCCTAAAATCTCTTGCACTGTGAGGCAATTAAAACAAGTTTGGCTAATGGATACAGTTGGGTGTAAAAAGTTCTCTTTTGTTATATCATGCTTTAGTTGAGAAAAGTGTCTCTGCGCTGTTGTTTTCATGAATATTTGAATTTCAACTTGCTCCATGCAGCTTCCTTTTAATACTTTCTCTTTGAGAAGTGATAACTTAGGCTTTATTGGCATCTGATCCTGGCAAAGGACGAAAAGCATATTTTTATCTGGAATCTGTCTCCAAGCATAGGACACTAGCTGCCCTTTTGTGATTGTCTTTTCCCCCTTTTTGTTTTGATACAAGTTGGCATTGCAATCAACAGCCACCTAAGAGGAATCTACATCTCTTCTTAGGGACTAACACTAGGATACATCGAACTCGGTTTGATAAAATATAGCTGTCTATTCAACCTATAATGCAGATGCATCCTGGTGTTTCCCAAGGCAACTGGGCTTGCTCGGTTATTACTAAAATGGTGTCACTTAATTATTCCTTGCTGAAAATAACTAGACTTTATATTGCCAGGCCATTTTGTTAACTTCAAACCATAGTTTTCTGCCATTTACTTATTTTCTTTTGTTTCTTCTTCCTCTTCATCTTGTGATATTCCTTGCAATTAGGTTCAGGAGATGTGTTAGGGTATTTTACTTCACGTACCAATGATGATTAACTTATTAGTTTCAGAAACTTGATGGAATCCTACTTCGAATTCATTTAACACCCGATTTTTGAGATTCAACATGCATTTTTTTTAGTCCTTTAGAATTCATCTTTTCTATGTGTATGCAGGAAATTTTATCAGATGTACCATTAGATGAAAGATTAAGGGCAAGCAACAGTAATGGTCAACTAAAACTCAAACATGTCCGAGTTTCCCACAGGGTACTGCTTAATTAAGTCAACCAGAGAATTTAGAATAGATCTTCTCCTCCTTCCATTTTCTCATATATTTTCTTTGGGTTTCTCAGAAGACCTTATACTTTATGGTCTTTCATTGTGCAGATTGGAAATCCCATGGACTATGACACCTTAAAAGAAACCATTATCAATATTCAAAAGTCTTATCATACAGGAGAAGATATTCCATTATCAATTGCTGTGATATCAGACAGAGATTGGCTTGGAGGTAATAATATTTGATGTTTTGTAGATTGAAGGAAGCCTTGCATTAATAATCTTTTTCTTCAGATCCATCCAAGGCAGATAAGCAATCCGCATTTTCCCTTCTCCTTGCTGAAAATATCTGCAATAAATTTGGAGTTAAGGTGAATATGATTATCCTAAATTAAACTTGATCAATATAGATCCTCGTTTAAAATTTGTCAAAATTAGCTCTCAAGCTCTCTGCTCATTCATGAATGTTTGTGATGAAATTAACGTTTTAACTTCTAGATGAAATGAGTATCAAGATAATAATTGAATCTTTTGCAGGCACAAAATCTAGTTGCAGAGATTGTTGACTCAAATTTAGGCAAACAGGTGGGACATTTTTCAACAGATGATATCAGTTCCTTCTCCATGACCACTTTTTTACATTTACATATATCAAAATTTCAAAATCTCTTCAGATTACAAAAATCAAGCCATCCCTGACTTACATAGCAGCGGAGGAAGTAATGAGTCTTGTCACAGCTCAAGGTCTTGAATCATTTTTCTCCACCTACTATAAAGTTTTTGACACTTTATGTTATTCCAGTGTTAGATTTGAAAATTAAATCTCTGTTTTCATGACAGTGGCAGAGAACAGTGCACTAAATGAGGTGTGGAAAGACATCCTTGATGCAGATGGTGATGAGATATATATTAAGGTATAAACTATCTTTCCATGATAGTACTTTGCATCTCACGCACTCTTCAGCCCGTGGATAATTAGGTGAAAATTAACTAATCATAGGGTCATTCAGCATAGGAGGATTGGATTTTTGTGCAGTTATTATTTCATGGGAAGCTGGATGTTTTAGGATAACTATTTATTGGTGACAGATCACCATATTTTGTGGTCATCTGTCATTTGTTAAATAGCAAGTGGAGGAAAACTAAAACCCTTCGATAATTTCGTAAGATAAACAAAATAGTGAAAGCATGGCCATGTTATATATTTGGTGATACGATCAATTGGCACCGAATGGTGGATTACATTGGCGATCTATAAACTCAGCTTGTGCCATCTGAATTATGAGTCGTATTTGCACGGAATATAGAGTTGTATATGAGGTGCAAGTTAACTGACCCATTTTACCTCAATTTTCTTGTTTATCCGCGGCAGGATATTAGCCTATACATGAAAGAGGGGGAGAATCCTTCATTTTTTGAGCTCTCTGAAAGGGCATTCTTGCGGCAAGAGGTTGCTATAGGCTATGTCAAAGACCATAAAAAGGTACGTTGACATGTAATAAGAAGTTCTTTAACACCACCATATCTGGTCTTATTTCATACTCATTCAAGCCATCCTTTTGCAGGTTATTAATCCAATTCCCAAATCAGAACCCCTGTCCCTTGGAATGACAGACTATTTAATTGTTATATCTGAGCTTGAAGGCGAACAGCCTATCATTTATAACGAGTAAATTTGAGTGAAATCATCTATTGTTGCTGCTCCTGTATCGTTTTTTTCCAATTTGTTGCAGGGGTTGTCTTATATAAATTCAGGTATAAATGCTCTCAACAACTGTATAATATCATCAGAAAAATCCGAAATGGTGCCTTTAAGCTGAAATGTAGGCAAGTGACAATTAGAAGATTCCTTTCCAAAAGGATGAAAGTAGCTAAGATCACTTAGAAGTTAAGTTGGTTATGAGATTCGGACCGTCACAACCCCTTCTAGATTACCTTCTTTTTTAGTACTAGGCTAAGGTGCACCACATCCACCACCAATTATCGAAACAAAGGGTCCAGGAAGACATGATCAAGTGGACAATGGACCTAGCTAAACATGATGAAGAAATATTCAGGAAATCAAAATTTTCATGGCTTTATATGCGCAGCAACCCGGTTTCCGGTGTGTTTCCTGATAGTTGAAATCCTGGTCCCAATTAGGGGTGTAACCGAGCCAAGCCTACTCGCGAGCTATTCGGGATTGACTCGAAATCGATTCGATTATTGTCGAGTCGAGCTCGAGCTACTAGAGTAGATTATCGAGTCGAGCTCGAGCTCTTAAATATGTGACTCGATAGGCTCGCGAGCTTAATCGAGCCTATCGAATTCGAGTCGAGTTTGATATACTTACTATTTTACCCTTTATTTTAATATAATTATAAATATATATTTGTTAATCGAGCTCGAGTTTGAACTCTAGTCGAGTTTGAATATTTTAAAAATATATAATTTTAAAAATTTAATTTAATTAATCGAGTCGAGCCGAGTCGAGCTCGAGTATATGAATTCTTTAATCGAGTCGAGCTCGAGTTTCAAAAAGAAAAGCTCGATCGAGTTCGAGTCGAGCTCGAGCTTCGAGTTTGACAGTCGAGCTCGAGCTCGAGCTCGGCAGTGTATTGACTCGACTCGGCTTGATTACACCCCTAGTCCCAATGATTTCATATTTTTTGCAGGCGACGTTCGGCAGTGCAGCAAAACTGTGCATCAATATATTGCGTCAGGTCTGAGAGGACAATTTAAAATAAAAATAAAATCAGAACGTAAATTTATTTATCAATTAATTTTTGTCTTCTACAATTGAGAAACTTGCCAAGTTTCTCGATTATATACAATCCATGTCATAAGTAAATCTTATGGGTGAACATAAATTCATATTTATCAAAGCTTGCATGGTTTTGTAAAGAGTTTTTTTTTTACTGGTATATATTTTATTTAATTTCAAAAACAAAATTTATATTATAAATAACATAAATAGGTAAATTTTTTCCATGAAAATTATTGAATAAAAAATTAATGATCGATGAACTAATTAAAATGCTTGATCCTTAATTAAAAATAGAAGTAAATAAATAATGCTATTCTTAAAAAAGGAGCAAGGTTAAGAGCAGAGGCGGAGGGAGTAGGGGGGCAAGGGGAAGCCCGGGCCCCCCCAAACCTTCTAAAATTTATTTCATATATAGTGTTAAATATTAACCTGGCCCCTCCAAAAAAATTTTCCACTAGCAGAGAGTAAAAAGAACTGCACATTTTACCTCCTGAAGATGTTAAAAACCTCTATGTTATTTCCTGCAAGAATATCCGAGTACAAGCAATTACTTCAATTGATTCCATAGCTTGGACCTTAAAATATCTGAATACAAGTTTTCTCGGATCATAATAGATTAGAACACTGTCATGAGATTGAAACATTAAAACTGCACCATTATTCAGGCACATTATAGGTCGATATAAGCCATAAGGCGACCTATCATCACTGAGATAATTAATGGAGATAAACGTAGTCCAAGAGGTTTGAATGCCATATTCTTTCATCACCCACACATCCATTTGAAGAAACAATGAAGAATCACATATGCAGAGACATCCTCCTAACAATCCCAAGCTCATCATCTGTCTGTGAATGTCATCAATACTCCT
>CATIWK010223836.1:0-13432 GCA_949634005.1 Mallotus japonicus
AAAATAAAAAGGAAAAGGAAAAAATATAAAAAGGGGAAAGGAAAAAATAATGGGAGAATGGAAAAAATAAGGAGAAAATAAAAAGAAAAAAGAGGAAAATGACAAAGGAGGGAGAAATAAGGAGAAAATAGAATAAATAAAGAAAAAAATCAATGAGAAAATATAAATAAAAAATGAAAGAAAAAGAGAGAATAAAAAAAGTGGAAAGGAAAAAATAATGGGAGGAGAAAAAAATAAGAAAAAATATAAATAATGAGATTATTTTAGTCATTTTAGAGATGTAGCTTTAAAAATTGTGAAATTCATTTGCAAATTCCAACAATTTCATTAGAATTTCTTCTAGTTATAATAAATTCCACAAATTTAAAAATATGGAATTGTAAATGAATTTTATAAGTTATTCATTTAAACCAAACACACAATATTTGGAATTGCAAATGAATTCCATAAGATTTTGTGAAATTCATTTATACCAAACACACTCTAAAAGAAATTTAAACAAGCTTTCCTCTACTTCACCTTTTAAATCTTTTCCCTATAGTGCTCCATTGCCCTCAAAATTTGCTACTACGAACAATGAGTAAACTCCACAGGGACCTCAAATTTACTATACTTAACTGATAAACTGATAACTTAACACTCATTGCAAATCACCAAAAAAAAAAAAAATCACCAAAGATACCAGGAAAAAAAAAAGGATATCTCCTCAAGCAAGTCACACAAAAAAATTGTAGATCAATAAATATATATTTAAGAATGATTTGAATGTACGTTGTCTACGAAACTTGTTGAGAGAAGATAAGAGCAGAGGAATCATCAACGTTGTGAATCTACCTCTCACATTTTCAGCCTTAAAGCATCCATGATACAAAAATTTGACTAATGCTCTTTATAAGTTGTGAAACTTTATTTACAGTCAAAAGCACATTTAGTTGATGAATATTCGATTACCCTACCAGCATACCAGGCCAATCTCTCAGTCAAATCTCATTCCTTTTTGGGTTCTAGTTGGATGCTGCATCTTTTACAGTATGCATTTGCTTCAGAGCAACTCTTTTAAGTTTGCATGCATATAAGTTTGAAAATTGAGTTAGGTCTTCAACTTTTATGCTTCTTTGACGCGCTAGAGTCCTCAGGCTCAGCCTTGCGTCTAATTCCCAAGAAATGCTCAACCTGAAAAAAACAAAAATTAGTTAAATTACTGAGAAAAAAGGCCATTACCATATACAGCATACAACCAACACAAGAAAATAAAAGACTCAGAGTATAAAAATGACCGTTGCTCTTAAAATTATGAAGAAATCAGTCTCTTGACTTTTCTGGAACCAGATGAGGACTCAATAAGACTAAGTAATCAAATCACTGTTGCTAGAATATTATGTTCTCATTCAAATATTATGATTTGATTTGATTCCTTTCTCTGGTGATTCAATACGGTAGAGTAAATCAAAATACACCTAAGTCATGGCTGAATTGAGCAATTCGCTAATAAATCAGGTGAATAGCTACAATTTGGTCAATTCGTTCTTTAGAATAGCTATAGGACTGAATAGACTTAAAATCAAATTTTAATTTTAATTTCAATTTCATTGTAAAGAGAGCAGCTAAACCTTTACACAAGTAAATCTGAAGTGATATTATTGTTGAAAAGCCAAAACAAAATTCATATATAGCTCAATAGTAAACAAAACCAAAACAAAATTCATATAGTATGCACTGGTGTGAAAGATTTAACACTTGTTTCCCTAATCAAAATTCCAAGAATGGTAAATTCCCAACATTCCAATAATCCCTAAACCCTAAATTCAACAAGAAATTCTACAAAAATAATGTGAACGAACAAACATACAAGTATTCTGTAATCTAGATTCAGTTTGGGACCTTATAATGTATTCTCTGTTCAAACTTGAATTTCATATTAATGGTGATCAAGTAAATTAGCTGGGACACACTGAGGAAATTCCAACATTAGATACGGTGTCTATGGGACACACTGATACAAAGGAATCCCTGGCAGGAAAGGTTAATTTATCCTTCTTTTGTAAGTTTCAAGTGCAATTCCATGCAATTTAGACTTTCTTCAACTGAATCCTGATTAATTTGCCTATCAAATAGGCTCGAAAGAACCACACATTGAAATTTCACTATTCAAACATCGTTTGAATGCAAGGCTCTAATTCAACGTTTGCGTCCTCAGTGATCTTGGTTCTCTGTCCAGTGTAATCCAAATATATTCCATCCATTCCTCAAGCTTCTGGGTAGTTTCGTTAATGGTCATTGAAATTATCACCAGACACTTTACAGTCACAACACTTCAGTCTGTCATTGAAAAATACCTAAATCAATTGGGACATCCCAACACAAACCCAATCAAGTTCAGGTAGGAAACAAACTTTCTAATATAAAAAGCATGTGAAATGGGCTTCAGATTTTCAATGCCTCTCCTTACTATAAATTTTCACTCCTTTCTTTTCCTGCATCCTCTCGACCTCCTCCTCCATCCCCCCTCCCTTATCCTTTCAGCACTTCTCTCATTGAGTAACTCCGTCCAAGAAGGTTGGCTCTGTCAACACCTTACATTTCTTGAACAATTCTTCATTACCTTCTAATTACCTTCCCTTGAATGCTTTTTGTTGTGAAAGATCTACAGAATACTATGATTATATATATATATATATATATATATACATGACAGATCATGTCATTAGCAGTCTTTAAGTTGCCGTGCAGAATAATAGGATGAAGATAACAGTTTTTTTTTTTTTTTGGCAAGAGATAAGAGGTTTAGACAATAGACAATTAGAGGAAAACAACTGAATTACAACCATTAAGGTTGGAACCTACTTGTCATACATAAAATTAGTTTGCTAGGATTCTAATTGGAGTGACCCAATTGTTCCCATATTAAGAATTTTAGTTATTTGTTATTAACAAATTGAAGTTTAGTGACCATAAAATGATATATTACATATGTATCTAGCGTTTGACAGCTAAGTAGCTTCCACAAACAGAGTGTTTCCACAAATGTCAAATGACAAACCACTAACGTATGTTGTGCGTATAATCCCACATAATAAAGTCAAGAATTGCCTGACCTTTTTGTCACCAAGCATGGGCGTCAAACCCCCTGGAAGATCCTTCTCAACAGTTGCAAAACTGCTTCTAGGATCACCAGTTTGCCTGCAATTGCAACATTATAATGCAAATTACTTATCATTGCAGTGCTATTAAAAGAAATTTGCAAATAAAAACTAAAAAATGTAATTCAATTAATCAAGTTGAAGCAATAAATATATTGAAAAGGGGATAAATACATAAATGGTGTCCGGCCCTTTTCACTTTTACTATTTTAATGTTCGAACAATTTTTTTTTTTTTTTTTCCAATTAGGTGTCTAAACCTGCAAAAAATTTCTAAATGGTGTCTCTGGCAGGTTTTACAGGTTAAGTATTTATGTCTTATTTTAAGCAATAAATTGACTTAATTGCCCTTTTTTATATTAGATTCATTTTTTTATTTTTAATTTAAAAATTTTATTTTTTCACTTATATATATTAAATTTGAAAGAAAAATATATTGAATATTATTAAAATAAAACAATTAAACTATTAGTATTGAAAATCAAATTATTAAATTTATTTTAAAATTTACTTGAAAGAGCGAAAAGAAAAATACAATTTAACTCAAATAAAAATATAAGTAAAAGTTTATTTAATATAATTAAGCAATAAAAAATGAAATTTTTTTTAATGAATAAAAACTTTATTTGACTAAAATAATGGATAAAAAATTAAATTCAATAACTGTAATTAATAAAATAAAAAGAAAAAGAAAAAATATTTAATTTTTTCAGTTTAATATGATAGATAAAAATAATTTTTTTCATTTCTAATAATTTTAAAAAAATAATTAGAATAACAAAGAAAATAAAGTTTAATATAAAAGAAGGGTATTTAAGTCAATTTACTATTTAAAATAAGACACAAAAACACTTTAACCTGTAAAACTTGTTAGAGACACCATTTTAGAAATTTTTTGTAGGTTCAGACACCTCATTGTAAAAAAATATGTTCGAACACCAAAATAGCAAAAGCAGAAAAAGTTCAGACACCATTTATGCATTTATCCCTATTGAAAAACTAATACACCTGCACTTCACAGCCCTTTTGTTTCAAAAATATTTTAGCAAGGTTTCAGCTTTAGAGTTTTTCCAGGGCTTCTAGTGAGTAAAAAGTTACTGTATACAATGATGTCCGCGAAGATGATGGCCTATCCATAGTATAAATGTACTACAAGCCAGCAAATAACCAAGTAGGTGCAGTCACAATAAAAAATTGTTTCCCAATTTCAGCAAGAGGACACATTTTTGTATTAAAAATGAAAAAGAAAATCTACTTTTGTTTAAGTAAATCAACCTTCAATTCTCTTGAGAATGGACCTAAGATTTAGTTATAGGATCTGGGATCCAAGGTTTAATGTCAGATTAAAGTGTAAACCATGTTTGCATGCATTTAAAATTATAATCCATAAAGGAACAACCTTCCGGAAAATCTTTTGCAGAGAATTTGAAATTACCCTTCAATAGGTATTCTGAATTTTTCACAAACAAGTAAATTATATCATCCCCAGTCATGAAGTAACCAAAAATGAAAAGGTAAATAAAACTTCCTCCATAGAATGCAAAAAGGAAAAAATATGAGGCCCAAATCCTTCCAAAATAATGAAGCCCAAAATTTTTTTAATGGCTATTTTGCAATGCAAATATCTATAATGATTTACTTCTCTCTTTCTTTCTAACCATCATCCCATTTCTTATAGAAACTCTATGTGGTCATTAGTTATCAACTAAATTTGAGAAGTCAAATAGAAACATAAAAGCTTACCCAGATTTAACATGACCACTGAGAACAAGGTAGGGTGTCTTCAACCTTTCCTGGGCTTCCCTCATCCGTTCCACAGATTCTGATGGGGTATCTGAATTTTTCATCTGCTTCAACTTCAGCTCTTCGTGAAATTGCTTCATGCGCTTTTCTTGCTTCATTTTTCCAGGACCCTTTCCATGGAATTTATGAGAAATCATCCTAAAGGCTTCCTTGGGAGTCATCTGTTGAAGGAATAAAATACCCCGAGTCATAAAAATAGAACTTAAATATTCAATAGCACATATTGTTCAACAATGCAAAACACACAAGCTGCAGCAAGCACTCACATTTATTAAACAGATCATAATAGAACCAAGACAGGCAACCTTAGAGGAATCACTACACACACAGCCGCTTTAACTCAGAATTATCAATTGGATTTTCACATTTTCTGCTTCTTAGCATCTACAAAAAATGAGAAACAGAAAAGTCCACCTTCATCAACTGATGACAAGTGAGACTAGAAATGCTGTGGAAGGAAAATGCAATGTTCTCTATAATATCAAATGCAACTACACCCAGCAGTCCAAGAACAGTTCTGAAGAAGCACGACTCAACCTAGCGTCCAAATTTGGCATCTGACTCCTACCAGTATCTAAGGGCAAAATAATCTGTCATTAAATCAAGCATCTTCCAATTGACTGAATAGATGCAAGCACACCACATTCCTTCGAAAAGAATAATATTTCACTTTATGCTAAAGAAATATCATTCACGAAGTCTCCTATCATTAAATTTGCAAAACGAAGGGTCCCAATCTGCACCTCACACAAAATGAGAAAACAAAAAATTTGAAAAATGTAAAGCAATGCAATAACTGAAGAGAGAGTGCACAATCAAGACTTACAATACGCCCAAATTCATCCAACCTATCAATTCGAATTTCCTTAAACTTTTCATTCTCAGCATCACTGTCTACAATGCCAACAAGTTTACTCTTTTTCTTATCCATGTTTCTGCCACCCCAGTCTACACTTTCTTTAAGTGTTCCTCTCTCTTTGAGCAGCTTCAATGCACCAGATAATCCCTTTCCAACCGCGACCTCATGAATGGTTTCGTCTGGAACTATATCCTCCTCAGTCTCATCAACTGGGTTCTCATCTTCAACAGCATCTTTAACTTCTGTCCATCCACCAGCTTCATCTTTCATTTCTTCATCAGAAACTCTTGGTGCTTCATCCACATCCATGAAAACATCTTCACTATTAGGCTTATGAGAATCTGAAATAGCAAAATAGCATGTTAAGATTTTTTTTCCTAATACAAGCAATTCTTACTAATATTTAGCACATACAACATTAAAAATAAAAATATCTATAGAAAAGTTACACAAAGGCAAACCAATAATAGATAAGCAACATTTCCAAATGATCTAAAGTACCATAATTTATATAGTGGATTGGGAAAACCAAACTGGATATGGAAATAGCAGAACAAGGATAGGATTCTAGAGTTAGATAAGCATGCCGGTGAAATAAAATTCTGAATTGTCAGATATGGCTAAACAGCTCAATATATTATATAAAAGATATTCCAGTTGGTAAAGGGCTCAAAATTTTGAGTTGTCCAATATAACTTAGATTTCACTCTTATCAATATCTGTTCTCAGTTTTACTCTTTTTTTTTCCCTATATGTCCTGCAGAAATACAGATCAACAGAATATTTACCTTCATCCAGTTGGAGGCCCCAGACAAACTCTTCCATCTCTGTAAAAACAACCTTATTTTCCTGTGACTCTCCATTTGTAGTGTTTTGATCTTCTGCAATCTGACCATTTCTGGCAGTGGCAGAGGCTAGTCGAGCAATTGCTTGAGGACCAGATGCCTCCTCTTGCTTTCTGAGAGAGAATTTCCTTGCTCTTTCCAAAGATTTGGCAAGATCCTCAACATCATCTGCAAAGACAGGATTTTCATCCTCATCCACTATAGTAGAAAGAGTTTGTTCAAGCCGCAGTGATTTGGAAGCCTCATCTGCTTTTGCATATGCAGACTGATATGCACTACTTCTCCTTTCAGCTTCAGATCTCTCTTGTTCCTCTTTAATGGCCTGCCTTCTCCCATCCCTTCGTGAACCAAGATCTCCAACACCCAATCCTGCAGAGACAGCTTCTGCTTCAAGGGCATCTATATCCAGCTTCTCCTTTTTTCTCAAAGACTTTTTTTTCTTGGGCTTCTTAAAGTGAACCATCTCCTCATGAGTATAGAAATCTGAAGAGATTTTTCCAGAGGAGTTAAGATCTTCAAAGCGATTATTTGTGGAAGCACCTTGTAGTCTTCTGCGGAGCTGGAGATTAAAAAATATATTTTGGGGATGTTAAAAAATTTTTAGTAGGAAAGAAAAATTAAAAAAGGGAACAAAGAAAAGAGAGCTAGGAAAATAATGCTAAAATATTCCTTTTGATAGCTATTGTTTGCAACATTTGACAATAGACAAACACACCTCTTCTAATTTCTTCTCAGCTTCACCGGTAAAGCTTCCCCTTTCATCAAGAGTTACACCCTAAGAAAAATCACCAATTCTTATGCTCATATTTCTCCAAGAATATTTCAAAAAGCATGGCCAGGAATGGAATGATGAAAAAAATCTAACCTCATCTGCAGCCGGATCATCGTATTGTGGAAGTATTTTCTTCTCGGAAGCAGGATCATCATTGAACCTAAAATGTTAAAACACATCAAAACTAGTTAGTAAGTTCTGAAAATTATAAACTAATAACAAAATACACTACAGCAATTTCCATATTACTTGTCATCATAAATTCCAGTCTTTTTCTTAGCAGCCTTGTAAGCCTCATTCCGTCGCTTCTGTTCTCCAATTTCGACATTTTCAAGCATGTCAACCTCTGTCATATTAGACCAAAAACCTCTGTCATGCAAAAATGTTTTATCATGTCAGGGAACTTAAACATGAGATAGGTAGAAGTGTACTCAGCCATTTTACCTTCATTAATGTCACCCTCTGCAAGTATATTTTGATCTTTAAGTGTCAAAACAACTGCTCCACCTTCCATTACCTTCTCAAGGCCATGTAAAACCTTAACTCCAGCTAGATCATCTGTTAACAGGGTTCATCACAAAAGATAAATCAATCTGATTGAATGAAGTAAAAGTTATTGCTAAAAGAGAATCAAGTAGTTCAGATATAGATTGCATAGCCATGACACTTAATAAATCCAAATATACATAGTAAAGACACGGAAAATTGTATGAAACAGGTTTTCATAAATCATACTCTAGAATGAAGTACTGCAATCCTGATACAATAATGTGCATGTATGACTAGGAGCCAGCAATCACTAAGAGCAATTAATACAGCCCAAAATTTATGTCTGCTTTTAAGCAATTGCACAATAAAACATTGCTGAGTAAAGCTATGCCATTATGCTCAACTAGTGCAATCTAATTTAAAAATGAGCATATAACCATGTGACTTTTAAAACTCTTTCAATCACTAGTTGCTTGTAGAAAGAAAACATACGAGTAGCATGCTCGCCTGCCTCCTCATCTTCACTTTCTCCTTGAATAATCTTGTCCTGAAATTGAATACCACACACAAGATTAGAGATTAATGTCGCATATAAATAAGCCATATACAGTAACAGATAAAGAAAACAATAATATAATTTTATAACCTGCTCCTCAAAAATCTTTGAGAGATACTTGGCTTTCTCCTTTTCAGTGTTTTTTTTCTCCTCAATCCTACGACTTCTATTAACCCATGATAAAACCTCAGAATCAGCGTCTGATTTTTTCTTTAACCTTTCTTCTTTCATCCTGAACATGTAAAAAACTACAGAGATAAATATAACATTACTTAAACCAAAAAAAGCTTCTTATATGAGTACGTCTTTAGTCTAACACTGCAAAAAATTTATTTCTAAAATGACTTTTAATCAACTTTGATGGGATGGGACAAACATTTATTTGTTGAAAATCATTATAGCACAACGAAAGCAAAGCATAGAAATCCTTAGCACTCTCAAACGACTTATAGGGTTAGGTTATTTTGAGCAGCTGATGTCCAGCTTTTTTCTATCAATCAACTATAATTATGGCACATGACACTTCAATTTTTTTTTTTCGTTTTTGTAATTTTTTTGGGATAAGAAAGCTGTGTACCAGCACAAAAACTGCTTATATTATTATTATCATCCAAAATTGTTCACATAGAAGTCATATCATAATGAATTCATTATAAGATGATAGAGCAATAAAAAATAGAATTCTCAATTTAAAAATGGGAAGAGAGAAAGATATAATAGAGCTTTACCTCAGAATTCGTTCCTCAATTTCTAAGGAAGCAGAGATTCCTGCATCGGATTCAACCACTTGCTCATCAACATTGTTATCATCAAAGGAAACCTTTGCTTGCTTTCCAACATCACTATCCCGACCTTTTTCATAGCCCATTTCAATTACATCATCCTTGCCTCTATCGTGTTCTTCCTCATGGCTTCTTCTGCTCAACTTCTCCCTATCTCTTGACCTTTCCTTATCATGATATGCCTCCCTCTCCATCCCCTTCTCCTTAGTCTTCTCTCTTCCCTTTTCCATGTCTCTACCTTTATCAACGTCCCTCTCCTTTTCTCGATCGGTATATTTATCTCTCTCCCTCTCCCTCTCCCTATCCCTACTCTTCTCCTTTCCCCTTTCCTTTTCAACCTCCTTCTCCCTCTCCCTCTCTAGCTCTCTTTCCTTCCCTCGACGCTCACGATCCTTCTCTCTGGATTTTTCCCGATCATGATGATCTTTGTCCTTTGCCTTAGTATCCCTACTACTTCTATCCTTACCATGCTCCCTATCTACATATTCATCATGATTCTTCTCTGAATCTCTGCCGCTATCTTCCTTACTTCTCTTCGACCTTTCCCTGTCCTTGCTTCTACTATGATTATCCACATCTCTATCTTCTCCTCGGCTACTTTTCTTCCTATCCCTATCTCTGCTAGAATGCTTGCTCGATTTCTCAACCCCATCCTCATATCTTGATTCAGACCTGTCCACGTCCATCCCAACTACAAAATTGAGCCTGCAAATTTATGTATGGTCACCTAAAGAAGAGAAATTTTAGTTAATCGAGTAAATAAAAAAACAAAAATTGAACCATAGAAACAATTAAATGCACACATTTGAATGTGACACACATGTAAAAAAAACCAAATCGCAAATTTTCAAAACTCATTATTAAATGCATAATTGAAACAGCAATAGAATAAATAAATAATTCTCACAAACTTTTATCAAAATTACTAAAATAAACATCTAACTACAAGAAACCATAATAATGTATTACCTTATCTGCGGCCACACATAATTTGGTAGCAATGATGATTTGTTAATAATGTACTACCTTATCTAAAATATGTTCTATTTTACTGTGTCCTTCATTTTTTGTTGTTTTGGGACAGAATATTGTGGATGGGGTATATGTGTTTCTTGTTTCTTGCTTTGAGCTTTTTGATGCAATTCATTTCTGCAAGCCATGTTGTGAGGAATTATTAACTTGTGAATACAGTATTGTTACTTTCCATTAATCTTGCCTAAGATGCTTCTTTTTCTGTTATCAGGTGATGAGTCGTTAACTGTCATAGCCTACATGATAAAAAAAAAAAAAAAACTTTTTTTTATAACAGTAACAAATATTACAGTCAACTCATATAAAAATACACTATAATAATTCTTAATAACAAAAAAAAAACCCACTCAATTAGCGTATTATCTAGTTGGGTGGTGGGTTCATCCAGAAGACATGGCAATTGTTGCCCAAGTTTCGTTCATGCTTTTGGCTTTTTTCCTATTATTTTTTCACTAAATCCTAACCTTAAATCATTTCAGTTAAATGGATTCATCCATTTATTATGAACCAGCTAATGAACGCCCAACACTCCAACAGCCAGAAGTGTCAAGAAGCGGAAATCAAAATTTACCTACTGAAACGTTAACAAACTATCACCATAAAAGCTTGATTATGCACAATTTATCAGGGTGTAAAATGAATGCACAATTAATAGAGATGAAGATAAATTCTTGATTGCCTATAGTTGTTTTTAGAAAAATATCTATAAAATTCTTTAGTTCAAAATGAACAAAACCTATCTATCAAATCAGCTTTGGCAACTGTTATTTAGAGAAGTTGAAAAAATTTATAAGCAGATTATCATGAAGAAAGAATTTATCAATGTTACCAACAAAGCCTCGGCCGTACAAATCGCGTTGCCAGTCGCGATCTCTCTCAGAGGTAGCAGCGGCGGTCGGCGAAAGCGAGAAGGCTACGACAGTCACCTCAGCAGCAGCGGTCACCGGGAAGCTGCGACCAGCAAGGTTTTTGTGCGTCGGTTTAAAGATTTTAGACCTCGTTATAGTAAATATCAGCAAGGTTTTCTATGTGTTAAAAATTAGGGTTTGAAAAAGGAAAAGAATAGGATTTTTAATGTAGTGAGTTTGCAGAGATGAAATAGCGATAGGAATAAAACTAGCAGAATTTTAATAATTTTACATATTATTTTTAGTATTTTCTTCTTCATTTTGGAAAGATGAAATTTGAAAGGAATAATTTGGGCCCCTAATTAATTAGGCCGAGATGGCTTGTAATGTTGAAGCCCAATGCCTAAATTGGATTGGGCATGCAAGGGCCCAAATTAAGATTCTTTCACGGCCTGTGTATTCAGTCTGCACTACCTCTGGGCTAATGATTCTTCCTATCCCTCAGCCTCACTCCAGGGATTGCTTTAGCACTTCAACATAAAACTTTTGAGCCTCATATGAGAATGGAAAATTGGAGCATTTTGTGCATCCATGGATGACTCTTTTGGTTGTGGAAAAGTTTTGGTTGGATGGAGGATCTAGTGGAGCTACCTGAAAATTTAATTGAATAAGCATCGCTAAAATAAATTACTAATAGTATTTTATTAAAATAATATTTTAATAATAATAGTTAATCGTACGTTTTTTTTCATGTAAATACAAGATGTTTTTAGACCTCCATAGGTATGAGATTAATTTTTGCTCATATTTAATAATTGGTGTGGGTTTTAAAAAAATTAAACACAAAGATCTTCCACTAATTATGTGAGGTTTTACACCATTAAATCAACCTTTAATATTATAGTTAATTAATGCAATCTTAATGTATTTGAAAAATATAAAAAAATATATTTTCTAAAAGTGAGTATCGATGTTTAAATTTCACTAAAATTTTTAAATAATAATAAAATAAATTTAGTTAAAAAGATTTTAAAATAATAGAAACCAATGCCATGCTTTTGTATTCAATGGTGAATAAGGCAAGAAAACAGTACTTTAACGTTCCATCGATCTTTTGTTGTTCATCATTGCTTGAAGAATGTACCCATTTAGAAGAGACTCCAATCATTGACAGGAGAATGAAATGGAGAGCCTTGGTTAGTTGGTTGATAATCTTACAAAATCCTCAGATTATGAGATTGGTAATTCAATTTGTTTTAGGATATTGTTTTTTAAAAAAAAATTAATTAGATGATTTTTTTTTTTGTCAAAGAAGAAAAAAATTAAGATAATTTTAAGAGAAATGACTTATGCTTTTAAAAAAATTATTTTTCAAAAATTTATAAATTTATAAAACTGAATAAGAAATGAACTTATGAGTAATTATCAGTTCTCACTTTTAACAATATGATCTTTTACAGACTATTGATTACCAAGTTGGTCATTAAAAAAGATTTTTAATTTTTTTCATTGAAAAAAAATATTTTTTTTGTTAACACTCCAAACACCAAAAAAAAAAAAGGTATTTTTATATACATTTTCTCATAAATAATTATATAATAAAAATTTATTATCTCAAAAATATATTTAAAAAAACATATTATTTTCCATTATGCACATAAAATTTTTTTCATTAAAGTGGAAATTAAAAATATTTAAATTTAATTTTAAATTTTTAATCAAATCAAGAGGGCCTCAAAACTAATTTATAGTACATATTTTTAAAATCATAATGCATAAAAAATAAACAAATTAATCCAAATATATATATAGATAGGAACTAATTTTAGTAATGTCAAGAAATTCAAAAATGAATGAAAATGTTATAAGCAAGGACCCAAAAATGTAGAATTAATGTGTATATAAAATGGAGTGCAATAATTGCAAAATGGACCAAAGTTTCCAAATCTCTAAATGGTTGCCAAAAAATATGAATTAATCACTAAATCTCACATAGCAAGTAACACACGTGCAATAGAATCCAGACTTCATTATTAGAATAGGTCTCAAAAGCATGGACGATGGACCAATCTCTTTTTATTTTTTTAAAGATGCCTCTGAATTTTTTATGCATCTTCTTGAATTATGGTTCTTGAGATTGGAAATTTAGGGTCCATTTTGAAAACAACTTGCACTTTTTGCCAATGTTCCAGTAGTAGTACTATAGTCCTACTGCATCATGCTAATCCTCATTTTGATTAATTGGCATGATATTACTTAACTAGTTCTTACTTAATTTGTTAGAGCTAGAAACCCTAAATTGATGGT
>CATIWK010223892.1:0-10620 GCA_949634005.1 Mallotus japonicus
CCGACACTTTTACTTCCTGTCACAATAGTTTTCCCAATACCATCGCCCACGAACATAAGATTTTCCAGTTTAGTTCCTATCTCAACGTTTTCGCTATATACCCCTGCCTTCACATATATTATGAATCTACCAGTTCCTGAACTTTTTGATGCTGCATCAACTGCTTCCTTAATTGTCTTGAAATTTCCTGACCCGTCTTTTGCCACTACGATGTTTGCTTGAGAAGCTGGTGACGTCGTTTGCAAGAGCTTTCGATCACCCGGTTTGACCCATGTAGGAAGTCCATCTTTGTCTTTAGGGTCCTCATATGGTACCTTGTTAACAGCCAAAGTGTTGCTAATTAACTTGGACACATTATTGGACATCAAGGGTAGCACATAGTCAGGCACCCCGAGTTCCATGAACCCGGTTTTGCACGTTTCTAGATTGGTTAAATCTGTACTGAGCCATGTTTGTGCTTCAAATTTAGAGCACTTGCTTGTTGCTGGTTTTGTTGGGCCAAAGGACGACATATTCGTAGAGCGCAAGGCAATCTGTCCAAGCAGCCTTTTCATGCGCATTTCTGCACTTTGTGCCTAATGAGTATGTATTTACTTCTGCATGCTTGGCACGCTGTAAGGCCAATTCCATAGAGTGTTTTTTTTTTTTTTTTCTCTTTTGTGTCTAAAGCAACAAAGCATCATTGCATTCTGATTAACTTGGCAATAATTTTGATCTTCAATTATAATAATAGTGCCTGCTTTTTAGGTCCTGGCTAGAATTAAAAGAAATGGTATATGCTAATTTTTATGTCTAGCTATGTGTTTTGAGTGAAGTGAAAAAGTGCAGAAAAGATAATGCCCATTATAAAAATAGATCTATGAGAGCCAAATGGGGCCTTTCAATTTTCTGTTTTTCAAGTGGAAAAGACGACAAATGAAAATTTAGAATTAATTCAGGAATAAGAAAAAAAAAAAAGAAATTCCATATTCTCATTCCCTCAAGATCAAAATAGACCACCACAAAACAAAAATAAAAGAAACCAAAGCCCAAACTAAGGAAAAAGAAAAAACAAACAAATGTTGACGAGGAGAAGCCTTCACTTACACTTCTCCGCCCACAAGACTATCCTAATACCTCTCAAGCTCACTTCACTCTTCTTTCTTCTCATTTTACTGACCAACCATGGCAACCTTGTCAAAGCTCATATCTTCATATATGCAGGTTGTTCTCAAGAAAAGTATCAGCCCAATTCTCCATTTGAAGCGAACCTCAACTCCTTTCTTGCCTCAGTTGTAAGCTCATCATCTCAAGCCCTTTACAATGGCTATGCTATCGGGAATGGAACTTCATCTCCATCTGAAGCCAGTGTATACGGCCTGTATCAGTGCAGGGGTGATTTGAAGACTATTGATTGCTCAAGATGCGTACAAAGCACCGTTAATCAGATAGGTCTTGTTTGTCCGTACGCCTTTGGTGCTGCTTTGCAACTAGAAGGCTGTTATCTAAGATACGAGCGTAATAATTTCTTAGGGCAGCTTGATACAAGTCTGAGATACAAGAAGTGTAGTAAAAATATAGACAATGATGTTGAGTTCTTTCGGAGGAGAGACGATGTTCTTGCTGACTTGCAAACGGGTTTAGGTTTTAAGGTTAGCAGTTCAGGCTTGGTTGAAGGTTATGCTCAGTGCTTGGGGGATTTAAATTCAGCTGACTGCTCTTCTTGCCTCGCTAATGTTATTGGGATGTTGAAGACTTTATGTGGATCTGCAGCAGCTTCCGATGTTTACTTGGGGCAGTGTTATGCTCGGTACTGGGCATCCGGCTATTATGATATCTCAGGTACTTTTCATGCTTTGTCGTTTGTAGGTTCCTTTTGTTAAAGTTAATTCAAACGCAAGAAAAGGGCACACTAGGGTTTAAAGTTTGGATTTTAATCTAAAAAACCAAATATTTTTTACTTATTATGTTTTTATTATATGATTTTAATAATAACATAAATATATATTTTTTGAACAAAAATTAAGGAGCAATACAAAAATTTTCTAAGAGCTTATCCATTTTAGCATTACTCTCACCCGCATTTATATTTTAATCGAATTGCCATAGAAATTTAGACCCCTAATCTTTTAGTGTTAGAAATCGACCGCAGAGCCAAAGCTCACTGGTAGGAGTTTGATGATAAGAATGCAGCTGGAGGTGATTGCAATGTTTTTTTTTTTTTTTTTCCTTCTTGAACATCACCTGAGATAACATTGTAAACATCAATTTGACTGCTTTAGTGCTTTAAAAAGAGAGGAAATTTTGAAATTTTACGCTCCAGGGGTCAACTAGTATTTCTTTATGTAAAGTAAAGCATTAGTTGGGCGCATCACTTCACTACTTTGGTTTGCTTTCTTTTAGGCACCATTTCTCAGTGTTCCTCTCTTATATGTATATCCTGCCTGCCTTTTTCTTTTGGACGGTTATTTTTTCCCTTTGATTTCCGTTTGGTGAACTTTTTATTCTTTGATTCACTAACCAACCATGGTGGTTACTCAAGTGATTAGATCATTCCACATTTCAATTATGCAATTGGCAGAACTAAAAAGCAAGCATTAATTTACTTTTTAAAGTTCCATTAATTAATGACTGATATGCCCAAAAGAGAAGAGAAAGTTCCTGTGTAGTCTTTGATACCATATAATAAACTATAAATGATAAAAAAAAAAAATTATTACCTCAGTGCGTGGGAAATTCTATTTTTATTTTAAGTATTGGTATCTTGGAGCATGTTTAATAAAAATTTAGTATAACAAAAAATAATATAATAATTGTTTTTAAAGATATTTATAAAATTTAAATTTTACATTTGTTTATTCATAAAATTAATATATATATATATATATATATATATATATATATATATATTAAATGTTAAACTCCAAAGTTATTAAATTTAAAATTTAACAAGTGTTCGGGTTATTAAAATTCACAATATTTCCTATAAAAAATCTTATTTTTTTTAAAATACACATGTTCTATTGCATATAAAATACTTTAGTTCTATTGCATATAAAACATAACTCTTCCTTTCCATTAAAAATTGTCTTTTATTCTAATTAAAACATCCCATTTTTCAACTATTTTCTAATTTTCTTTTATTTTATTTATTCGATTATTATTATTACTATACATATTAAAAAATATATATGTACTCTTAATAAAAATAAAAAAATAAAATTATTACAATAACTTATTAAGTTATATTTAATTAAATTGTAATTTTAATTTATTACTATTTTTTAATTTATTAAAATTATTTAATTAATTATATTAAAATATATATTATTTACAGTCCGTGCAAAACGTGTATTTACGAATAATTTTTATTTAATTTAGAAAACAGTCTCATATTATATAATACATTATATATAGATTATTTAATTTTATATCAATTAAAAGAAGAAAATTAAAACGATAAGAAAGAGATTGATAACATACTTTCCAAAAAAAAAAAAAAGAGATAGATAACATTGATGAACAACCGAATAAGGTAAGTGGCAGCTTTTGTTTAGTCTATTTGTGGTGCTATTTGCATTGGGAAGGACTAATTCGAGTGCTTTTGCTTTTGATGGTTGTCATAAATAGATTCCTCCAACGAAGATCAAGTGGGTAAAACAGTGGCCATCATCGTTGGTGTAGTGGCAGGTTTAGCTGTTCTGATCGTTCTACTCTCATTTTGCCGGAAAGCAACCGGTAAACTAATTCTCTTTTTTATGTTAATTATTATTCATAGCACCTTAATTACCAAGAAAATTAAGGCCATTACTGATATTAACGGTTTATTCCTTCATTGCATGCAGGTTAAGAAGGTAGCTAGCTAGGGAGATATTAGTCATAATGCAAATTAATTAAAGGTCCTAAACTGCTTGTCATTAATTATTAATATTTTATATTGTTGTGACACATTTTATTCTGATTTTGTCCAATTAAAATAGACAAAGTTTTTGCACAAAAAGAAGTGCGGGTCTCTTATATCATCTTTTGTGATAAAATGGACGAACTTTTTTTTTTAATATTCAAAAAATTGATAGAATTAAGAGTAATTATATATATGTTTAATATGGTACTGTTTATGAAAAAAAAGAACTTGTTGATAAAAAGTGATCCTATAGTTTAGTTGCAAATTCTTTAGGCATGCACCTAACTAAAGCCTTTATAGAGTAGCACACCTTCATCACATTGGGTGGGATTAGTACATTTAATTGTTTAATATAGCCTCAAAGGTTGATAATTCTTCTCTATCTATTTGTTTGTATAGCTCTTAATATTCATCCCTTAAATACCCTCCATAGATGTTTAATTGATCAGAAGAAAAACCTTTTAGCTAGGTAGGAAGGCCATGAGTTAATATATATATATGCACACATAATTTTTAAAAAATATACCCAAATTCCCCATACTAGGAATTAACAAATAGACATTAACCGAAAAAATTGGAGACTTTTACTTCTATTTAAAATATTAGTTGTAATATTATTTTATATTTACCAATAAAAATATAATGAATATATAAATATTAATATACTCCAAATATCATATCTCAAAAGGAAAAATTATAAATTTGGTGTCTGAACTTTTATGGTTTTTCTATTTGAATGTCTGAACTATTTTTTTTTTTTTTTGTATTTAAGTGTCTGAACTTTGAAAAAACATATCAATCAGGTGTATTTGGCCTATTTTAAGCTGACTGTGTGCTTAGTGAGCTCAAACGAGGTCCACTTTTTTCCAGCTCACATGCCATTTTTTTCAGCTCATCCCTATTTGAGTGTCTGAACTTTGAAAAAACATTTCAATCAGATGTATCTGGCCTATTTTAAGCTGACTGTGTGCTTAGTCAGCTCAAACGGGGTCTACTTTTTTCTAGCTCACATGCCATTTTTTTCAACTTATCCCCTACTATTGTCCACTTAAAAAGGGTAAAGATAGCTGGAAAAAAAATAGACTCCGTTTGAGATGACTAGGTACACAATTAGCTAAAAATAGACCAGATACACCTGATTAATATGTTTTTTTAAAATTCAGACACTCAAATAGAAAAACCATAAAAGTTCAGACACCAAATTTATAATTTTTCCTATCTTAAAATGATTGCAATTGGGCCAAAACGGATTTTTGTAGAGAGATCGGGCTAAAATAAAGTCCAAGGACAACTTGGGAGCTCAGCAACAATATTCACAGATCAAATCCCAATAATTTTATTTTTTGAAAAGAAAAGTCCTTTTCTATTAATTGATTTACAACAGATTCAACATTTGTTTGGAATTTAGTCGTTAAGAAGCAAATATTGGGAATAATTTACCTATTTCGGATAAGTTTTATTATTATTATTTAAATGAAAAGATGAGGCAATGGGTAATCTTGATAGATAATTAATTATCAAGAAAATCACAGTGATTGTTGATAACTTGATATGATGGGCTTACAGCATGCAGACTAAGGAGGTTCTAAATGTTAATTATTTTTTTTTTTTTTTTGAGAAAATTCTAAATGTTAATTATTAATATTGTTATTACTGCAAGTTGTTGTAGCCGATTTGTGTTCTGAAATGTGTTGTCCATTACAAGAATTATTGGACCTTATCCTCTGTTGCGATAGAGTACAGTAGCCACTAACAAGGGAACATATCAAGAAATGCTGCTGTTCTCCAACAATATTTTAAAAAATCTACAGTAAATTTAATGATAGTTATTGTTAAAATAAAAGTAATTTTTTAAAAAATTAAAATAATTGTGGATATATGTGTACATCCGTTGAGTTCAAACGGATTATATTTAAATTTTTTTTAAAAAAATTAAAAATTGAATCAAACTGAAATTTTAGGATAAATAGTAAATTAATGTTCAAATAACCCACTAAATAAGTGAAATTTTAGGGTGATTTTGATTTTGATTTATTTTATTTTTATCATTATCAGATAAAAATGTATTGAACTATCTAATGGTGGTTATTAATAAAATAAAATTTACAAAATACTACACCACTAAATAATAAAAAATGAAAAAACAAAAGAATAAGGAATAGCCAATGCGTGTGTCTTCTCTCATTGGGAGTGCCGGTTCGATTCTGGTTACAAAATACCTAACATCTTACCAGCCATCCTATTACTTTGCTCACCCCTATCTGTGGAAAAGAAAGAAAAAAAAAAAAAAAACTCCAGATCATGTAAAACAACAAATCTCATAAATCACTATTATTCGATATTTATTATTTGGAGAAAAATATCTAAATTTGGGCTTTCCCCGGAACTTAAAAAAAAATCAACATTGACATTAACAACACACTAAAACCAAGTGGAACACTTTGCAAATTGGCAAAACAAGTCTAATCCATTAGTAGTAGCCTGTTCCGCATTCAAAGCCTTGGCCTTAATTGTAGCCATTAACTTGCCTAACTTCTTCCTTTTCAACTCATCAAATTCATCAACACAAGTCGAAGCGTCGGTTAAAGCAGTGCTCAAATAATTCTGAATGTTAGATACACGGCAAGCAATGTCGCAATTCTCATCACCCTTTTTTCGGCCTCCCATTTCCATGCGATGGAGCTCTATAATTGACAGGTTAAGATTATCCAACCCGTCGCTCATTACTTCTAAACAATCTTCTACTAGTTGATGATCCCTCTTCCCTTTAACTGCTTTCAGTTTGGTGGATGCTTTCTTGATGAAT
The DNA here is from genome assembly GCA_949634005.1 of Mallotus japonicus. Lineage (NCBI taxonomy): Eukaryota > Viridiplantae > Streptophyta > Magnoliopsida > Malpighiales > Euphorbiaceae > Mallotus > Mallotus japonicus. The sequence goes on from CATIWK010223892.1 coordinate 6,690, forward strand.
GATCTCGTTATTTGGACCCTGTACAGACTCACTAATAAGGCGGCTTTGGCGATCTTTTTTGGGTTTTGCGTCATGGATTGCGAAAAGATGGATAGGTATTGGACACACAGAGTTGGATAGGTAGTGTTCTTGCAAGACTTGTAGATATTTGTAGCCCTTGCATGCGTTCCGTCGACGGTGAACGATTCCGCGAGACCTGAAATGCAGAAGATGAAGAGAAGAACAAGCAACGGCGGCGAAAGGGTGAAGTTGGGCATTTTTCAAGATCAAGAGAAGAGAAAGGTATCAAATAAAAAATAAAATGCCCTGGTCAGTCGGTGGCTTTATATATACATATACACACGAGCGAAGGCACTGACGGTTCAGTGTTTTATTTTTATTTATTACTCGCTCGTGTCATAATATTTGATAAAATTTTTTTTTAGGGATGTTTTAAAATTTTATTCATTTTTCATTTTAAGATGGAAGTTGATTAAACAAATGTCTATAACACCTTTACTAATTATATTGGTAATACTACTAATTTTTTACTTTAAATATGTTTAATAAATATATTGAAGTTCCAATGTCATTTTACTTGAATATATTATTCTTGTTATCATTATTTTTATATAACTATCCATCTACTCTTTTCTAAAGTTAATATTTGCGGCTAAGATAGGCCTAATTTCCCTATTTTAACGGGATTTTTATATATTTTCTTAAAATAATGTCATTTCTTTGTCAAATATTAGTGCAAAATTTTTTTGGCGGTATTTTTAATTTTTTTTGTTATAATAGTGACGTTTAATTTCTAAATACTACTAATGCAAAATTTTTTTATTAAATATTGGTGATATTTTTTCAAATTAATAAGATGTTTGATTCACTATGAGTTGTGATTTTATCAACAACATTAAAATAAGTATTATCTTGTAAAATGTTTCATACTTGACAAAATAAAAAGTATTAATAGGGGTATTTTAGGAACAAAATGGTAAAACTATACAAAATAAATATAATTAACTAATTTTCTTAATCTATTTGTAGAAATAATTTTACCAAATATTATGGGACGGAGGGAGTATTATTATTATTATTATTTTTTGTTTAAGTCACTGTTATGATTAGTCATGGCTTATTCAACGATGTCACAATTTAGCATGATAAAAATGGGATTCTGATGCCTTTAAATTAATCCCTCAAACAGACAAATCAGACGGTAGAATATCTTTTTAATAACAAAAAAGATCATGCTTATCTTGTCACTTCAGAAAAACATCACATAAAAACTTTTTTTAAACCCCCCAAAAAAAAAAAAAACATTTTGCGTGTAAATAAGTTATGGTAACTGGATTTGGGCCAAATCTCGAGAGAAAATCAATGTAGCCCGGCCATTAAACACCCTGAGGTCTGATCAACATCAAAGAGTTAACTAATATGTACGGTTGGTTACATTTCTTATTCTCTTCTGAATTGGCATTAAGCTCGAGCCAAACAACCCCTTACAACAGGAGCCAAGAAAAGACCCTGCATCATCCTCAATTTGAAGCAGCTGTGTGTCCCCACTGTTGAGCATATTTAAAAACGTGCCCTTGCCAGCAAGTCTTTGGATCTCTCTGTCTCATATCGACAATAGAAGTGGTCCAACTACCGTAGCAGAAAGTAATATGATGGACCAGTACCATTGAGTTCGACTCTACCACTAGTTTCATAATATCCTCTACTCCTATGCCCAAAAAAAAAAAAATAATAATATCCTCTACTCCAATAAATGTCAAGCCCCACAACAATTACCATTGAAATGCACCACTACTAGCATCGAAGTTATCACTAGGGGTGAGAAAAACCGACCGAACCGAATAACAGAGCCAAATCAGTCAGTTCGGTTCTCATTTTTGATGATTTGTAAATTTCAGTCGGAAATGATCCCGACCGAAAACCGAATATTTGTATATATTATATATAAATATGACTCTTATGTGTTGGAATTCCAGTTGTAGCAAAATGGTAAGGTGGTGTGCAGTTCGAATCCCATCGCCTGCAAGTTTGATTTTTTCCTTCTATTTCAAAAAAAACAAGGAAAAAGCCCTTTATTGGGCTCAAACCGGGGTTTTTGAGGGCTGTGAAGTTCACTGCCAACCACCAATGCCAAAGAAATTTGTTTTACTTTTTGCAATCTTGTATTTTATTTATTCTAAATCGGTAAATTGGAAACCGACCAAAAACCAACTAAATTTTTCAATGTCAGCTCGGTTTCAGATTTTTAAAATATTTTGGTTCAGTAACCGACCGAAAAAACCGATGCTCTCCCCTAACTTATCACGTCACAATTCCCTGTCAGAAGAAAATTCATACACTTCCTAGTCTTGGATTTTGTGGGTAAGTTTTAGGCCTTGCAGTGAGGAGAGCCCCTGTGTAGGGCTAGCCTCTTGGACCCTCAATTTAAGTTTATTCACTCAAAAATTCAGCATGACAATTGGGCCTTTTTTCCCATTAGAACCTCCATGGTTTGAAAAGCAAATGAATTCGTCGAGGTGTCTTAATCTTCTAGAATATAATCTTAAAAAAAATGTTCACAAAAACTTCACTCTAACTCGGATGTCGTTATTCTCAAAAAAAAAAAACTCGGATGTCATAGTCATCGTTCATTTGACTTTTCTAGTTTTTTTTTTTAGAAAATAATATTTCATTACTAATGAAAGAAGGAAAATACATAATTTAATGATAACAGAGATGCACAAAAACCATCCAAGTCACTAGGATTAGAACTTACAATAAACTTGAAAATTACAAAATAAAACTAGACATACAATTGACCCAAGAACACCACTATAAAAGATGGAAAAATCATTAGCTTATCCAACAAAGGATAAGGCAGAAGCTGGGATTTCATCAAGGGCTCAGAACCTCCTTGAACAATTTGCTTATCGTGTAGAATGGTGCAAAATCTGTATAATATCTGCAGATTAAACTCAGCTATAGCCTTCAACAAAGAAAGGGTAATTGTTTGAAGGTTTTCTTGAAGATCGTGTAGATCGCTCCAACAACCTCCGTAATCCGGCCACCATTCAAATCTCAAAAACAAAAGGAAGAGTATACACCCTTCAACAGACAGTTTATTAAAACAACTAACATGACTCCATAAAACTTCAAACTAACATGAGAAATATTATTAGATCAAAAAGTTAAAGAGAAAAGAGAAGGATGGGGAGGTGTTTTTGGCCAAAAATGGCCAAACCCAGTCCGGCGAAAGCAATAGCAAGAACAGAGAGGGAGAAGACTAGACAGGGACAGAGAGAGAAAAAGAAAATCTCATGTGCCTTATCACTTCTAGTTAAAGAAGTGTTATTTTCTCAAATTTATTTTAACCAAGTGATCATTATCTGCGTTGTCGTAAAATCAAATTGAAAAATATGTTAACTGAATTATATGTTCTGACCAAGCTAATATATCGATGGATGATTGAACACGTTATTTAAACTGTTAGTGATGAAAATTGATGATGTTTTATGCGTAGTAAAATGTCAACGAATATTGGTATCTTAACTAAACTGAAATAAAAATATCCTGATGATCTTAAGAATGACTCAAGTAAGCAACATTATAAGAAGAATACTATCAATTTCCGTACATCATTAGTAAAAAAAAAAAAAAAAGAATTAAACAAAAAATTTCAATATTTTTGTTCAATCATACAGTTTCAAGAAAACAAAATTAACGATAAAATACCCATAATGGACCCGTTATTTTCTTAATTTCTTTGGCAATTTTTGAATTTATTTTTGTGCCAGAAGAACTCAATTATGGACATATATTATATGGACACCTGAAAATGACGATTTATACCTTCAAAAGAATCACAGAGAATTATTTAAAGGCCAGGAGTGAAAGGAACATTAGTGCCTGGCAACCAAGAATCTCCTGAAATGAAATTCGCGACTGTGAACTG
>CATIWK010223898.1:0-15058 GCA_949634005.1 Mallotus japonicus
AGGACAATCCAGACATTAGAAGGCATGCTTCGAACTTGTGTGATGGAATTACAAGGTAGCTGGGATAAACATCTACCTTTAATGGAATTTGCCTACAACAACACTTATCATTCTAGTTTGGGAATAGCACCTTATGAAGCCCTGTATGGTAGGAAGTGTAGAACTCCAGTTTATTGGGATGAAGTTGGGGAAAGGCAGTTAGTTGGTCCAGAAATTGTACAAATGACAATGGAGAAGATTCAGTTAATTCGGGATCAACTAAAGGAAGCTCAAGATAGACAAAAGAGTTATGCAGACTTGAAGAGGGAACCGATTGAATACAATGTGGGTGACAAAGTCTTGCTAAAGATTTTACCTTAGAAAGGAGTATTACGATTTTTTAAAAGGGGGAAACTAAGCCCTAGGTATATTGGTCCATATGAGGTGATTGAGAGGGTTAGTCATGTAGCCTATAGGTTGGCTTTACCTATAGAATTATCGCAGAGTCATGATGTTTTCCATGTGTCCATGTTGAGGAGGTATAGGAGTGATCCTAGTCACATTTTGCAAGCCCAACCCTTAGAATTGAAAGATGATTTATCTTATAAGGAAGAACTAGTTGCAATTGTTGCTAGGGAAACCAAGGTGTTGAGAGATAAAACCATACCTTTGGTGAAAGTGTTGTGGAAACACCATGGGAAAGGAAGCTACTTGGGAACGAGAGGAGGACATGAGAAACCAATACCCTCATTTGTTCTAGCATAATTTCGGGGATGAAATTTCCTAAGGTGGGGAGGATTGTCACATCCATACCCTAATTATAGGTACATTTGCATTCATATTACATTGCATTTACATATATATTGATAGAATTTAAGTATAAGCTAGTATTTATAGTTAGATTAGTGTATCGGGTTAAACCGTGATTCGTACTTGATCAAAGAGTGAGAATTTTTGAATTTTGATGACACTCAAAATGAGTAAAATTTTGAGAATAAAAGGGATAAGGACTAAAAATAAAGTAAAGAATGAGGATTAAAAAGTTTAGGATGATTTGGACTCAATTGAAACAAATAAATGTCCTAAATTGAATAATTAGAAGTTTGAGGCTTCACAGACAATTTTAGCATTTCATTAAAGGCTTAAATGGATATTTTATGATATAATCTATCCTAAAAGACTCTAGATCCTTCCTAGGTCGTGGCTGCATATATTCAAAATGGAAGAAAGAAATCAACATTTGCTTTAGAAAAGAAAGAAAAGGGAATGAGAGATTTTAAAGAGTTTCTGAATTCTTCAAGTAGAGCAGACATTTTCAAGCTGAATTTGAAGGTTTAAATCATTTCAGATCATTAATCATCATCCCAAAAGCCTTTAGTGATTGATTTTGTAAGTAATTTCATTATTTTTGTGGATTTGAGTTAGGGTTCACAAAGTGCTGTTCTCGGGTTCTAGAATTCTGGTTTTTCAGTCATTTTATTTTGACCATATCTTTAATTATGAAGCTTCAAATTGAGTGTTCTTTGATGATTTGGAAACTTTGCAGAGTTATATAAAACTGTTCCTCTTTGAGCTCGACCTGATTCAATCTCTAAGTTAGCCTACTAATAAGAAACATTTTAATGCTCACTCTATTCGTGTAAAATGACCTAATTGTGTTCAGTTGCCTATATCTCCCTCTATAGTTTTCCAAATGAATTGAAATTTTTACAGTACTTAATATACATAAAACAATAATACTGATTCAAATTTGAGCTTGAGATTCATTTTCTAAAAGTCTATGAAAGTTTTCTAAGTTTGGCCTGAAACAGCCCTTTTAGAGTAAAAGGGGTAGAATTGTGAAATTGAGTTAGTTTACATTTTATGCATATCATTTGGGTTGCATAGTTATAGCAGTATGTGAGATAATTATATTGATGATTTTTAAATAAAATTTCATTTTTTAGGTGTTGGAAAAGGAAAGAAAGGTGCTGGTGCAAATTAAGCAAAACGGTGAATCGGTTGTGTTTGTTTTGAGAGCTATTTTGTGAGTAAATGTTCAAGCCCTTAAAATCTTTTTATAACAGAAATAAAATGAGTATTTTGGTGATGTTTTAAGAGCTTGAGTTGATATATATTAGAATGGTTCTTAATTCAGCCTTAATATTATTTGAATTACATGCTTAAAATCTCAAGCTTTGAATGTTTCAAATTTACAAGTTAAAATGTGTTATTATTATGTGCTTTTAATTTGGTAATCTAAATTGAGATCCTTTTGGTTACTTGGTTATTAAAATGATCTTTAATGCTCAACCTGATTTCACTTCTTTGAATTATAATGAAGATTGTTTGATTTTGAATGCTTATTGAACCATAAATGCGATAATGTTGTTTTGATTTATTATTTGGTGAAAATAGCATTTGGTTTGTGTATTACCACCCTATATAAGTTGTTGAATGTGCTGAGATGATATATGCACATTTGAGTTTGTGTTGGTTGTTATTGCGCAATAAACAACAAGGCACTTGATTGCAGGACGGTGAAGGAAGAAGGGTTGTTCCGTGCTAATGTAATCAAAGGGTTAGTCTTTAAGTGTGCCTAGAGAGTGAGTTTATGATGGCATGTATGTTATGGCTAGGTTGTGATGCTTGTTTAGTGATGGTTAATACATGTTAAAGACTGTGTTGATGATTGAAAAGCATGTGTTTTATTCAATTGAGCTTTGCATAAATTTGAAGGCAATAATGGCCTTGATATTTTAAGTGGATTGTAATTTTATGTTAATTACTTTAGTTTGATGATTTGAGACATATATTATGGTTGATTTAACCAAATTTCTTTTTTGCGTGAAATATCTATTCATTGAGTATTTTTTATACTTATTTTACTTTGTTTTATAAACTTTTTCAAATAACAGGGCTTGATAGTGGGTACTGGATTGAGCTAAGAGAGTGTGTATTATTGTTAAAGATTTTGAAAATGTTAAATATTATTATGGATTTTATTAGTTTGCACTATTTTATAAGCCACATGAGATATTCATTTTATGATTATTGGAAAGATGTTTTAGCTATGTTGTATTTATTTATGAGATACATATGATTTTGGAGAGTAGAACGTGCTACCTAGTGGGTGTCACTAGGACCACGTGCGTGTCACTAGGACCACGTGCGCACTGGTTAAGATCTTGAGTCAGTTATATGTGAAATTGGCTCGGTGGAGCTTGTACTCTCGGGCAGTGATACGAATTGAGCTCGGTGGAGCATGATCTCTCGGGCAATATGTAGAATAGGCTCATAGGAGCATGTTCTCTCGGGCAATGGTTGAATTAGGCTCAGTGGAGCTTGTTCTCTCGGGCTAGAGTTGAGATGTAACTTGGTTGAGCTTGATCTCTCGGGACATCAATAGTGGATCGAGGTTTAGGGTTCTACCATATTTTTCCACCAAAGGTTTTAATTCATACGATTTTCATATGAGAAATTTTGCATAAAGATATTTGTAGTTTTGGAAAGACATTTTATAAAAATAATTTTTATATAATAAATGATTTTTAAATATTTATTTATTTAACGGACTTATTGGTTTTTAAATAAGAGTTTTAAAACCAACATGCATTTTATATTATTAATTCACTCAGTGGGGTCTGACTCCCCTTAATTATTTTTCCAGGATCTTGGGAGTCAACTGTTAGTCCTTCTTCCCTACCCCAGTTCATTCTTCACTGGCTGCTTTATGTAGGTTACTGTAATGTTATTAATATTTGTGGGATAATATTTAGTTAATCTAGACACTGCAATAGTATTGGAGGAAATTGATTGTATTCATATTGGTATTTGTATCGCTTTATAATATGCATTTCTATATACTTGGGTTGAGATGTTGTGTTTACAGTGATATTGGAGTTGTGGTAATGAAGTATATATTATTGGGAGTATTATTTGTGTTTTACAGGTTTTGGGTTTGTTCCTGGTACAGAGGAAACTCTACCGGATTTTCATTAAAATTTTAAAGTGGTATATTTATGTGATAAATTCTTTAAGGTTTACTACGGGTTTCGGAAGCTTCAAGCTTTCTCATTTCCTAGTGTCAGTCATGTGCCCTTAGGGTTCGGGTAGTGACACAATTTTTTTTTTTTTTTTTTGAGAGACGCCACATTTGGAAAAAAAATTTGTAGAGACTTTGGAAATTTGTTCTAATGAAACTAAAAGGTTGGGCATGGAACTTTTGGGTTACATGGCTCAAGCTTGAAGATTTATAGGCAAGAAATGGAGGATTTATTTAGTTATGGTTGCCAAGGAATGAGAATGAACTATTATCCACCATGCCAAGAACCAGAAAAAGCCATTTGAATCATACCTCATTCTGGTGGTAATGCTCTAACAATTCTGTTTCAAATTAATGGAACTGAAGGCTACAAACCAGAAAGGATGGGAGATGGGTTCCAATCAAACCTTTCCCTAATACTTTTGTTGTCAACCTTGGGAAACATCATGGAGGTATTAATTTTTTCTTTTTCTTGCAAATAGTGGAGCCCAAAAATAATTTGATTGGCATGAGATTAGTATTCTAATAATCAAATTCTAACCTTTTAATGCAGATTATAAGCAATGGTGTGTATAAAAGCATTGAGCACAGGGCAGTGGTGAATTCAACAAAAAAGAGACTCAATTGCAATCTTTTATAGTCCAAAGCTCGACTCTATTGCAGGCCCTTTCACACAGTCTCATTGGTCCTCATAATCCACCAAGCTTTCAGCAAGTCCCATTGAAGAAGTACTACAAGGAGTATTTTGCTAGCAAACTAAGTGGCAAGTCATATCTTAATGACATGAGAATAGCAAAAGCATAAAACCATTTGAATGTACTTGTTCAAATAAATGTCAAGAGACTGAAAAAATAGTATCTTCAAGAAATCATCAATAAAATCAATACTCTTCTATAATGCATTATTTCATGTAAGGTTTTGACTTGCAACTCTATACATATATAATCAATAATCCACCTAGCCTATATGTATATATATACATTTTATAGATTAAGTGCATATATAGTGATGCTATGTGTAGCCTAGTGATCAAATGTTTGCTTTTTAATAATGCAAGAGGTCAGTTCAATTCTTGATACCTCCTCTTGGAAATTCTACAGCGCTTGAAGCACATGTACAACAACACTGGCAACTAATTGGCTTTTAGTCAAGCAACTCTTAAGAGAGTAGTAGTCTCTTCTGCTTCTACATGCGAGTTAGATTCTGCTAAACTGACTCTTAAAATACGATCAGCTTCTTCGATGTCTATATATGAACTTGAGGAATCAGTACACGGACCATTTGTGGATAGGCTATGATTCTGGCTTGGGTTCTGCCAGAAGTGGTTTCTTATAGTCTTGTATTTCGAGTTTATAGCTGAAAATCCAGGATCAGAAAGAAGGTCCTGAACAGCAGTTCGACCTTCAAGCATGCTTACGACTTGAGACATTGTAGGCCTAAGAGTTGGGGACGCATTGGTGCATAACAGTGCCACATTTAGCATCACCATTGCTTCCTCTGATGAATAGGATGACCCTAACTCTGGATCAACCAACTCCAGCAGACTTCCCCTCTCTTGCAAAACATAAGCCTGAATGAACCCAAGTATGTAATTAAGAATGTCATTATGCATGCCATGTAATAAAATATCATAACTTTTGACAACTCAGAAATAAATTCTGCTTAGTCATGATGTGGTAAGTAATCAGATAACAGAATTTTACTTCTCAGAATAAATGGAAAGAAATTGTGAAATAATTCAATTACCCAGTCCAGAAGGTAAACAAATTCCTCCTTTGGCCTGTAGTTTGTGTTGCTCTTTGCACTGACAATTTCCAATGCAACAACTCCAAAGCTATATACATCTGCTTTATTGGTTAAGTAGCCACGCATTGCATACTCAGGAGCCATATAACCACTGCAAAATTCAAAGTCAAAAGAAATTTGACACATACTGAAAAGATTTCACACATTAATATAACCAATCATAAACAACATAAATGTGATGGTCAGCCTTTATTGCTATGATGAAAGTACATGTAAGGAAAACAGAAAGTCTAAATCAATAGATTGTCTATTGAAAGGCACGAATGTTGGGAAAATAACTCTGCTTATCAAAAAGAAGAAACAGCAAATCTTTTAAAGATGGCACAAAAAAAGGCTTCACTGTAAAATAAAAAGTCAAAGTACGATGTAAACCTCATATTTAACCAGTTAAAATGATGAGAATAAGATAATGTTATTACACAAGAACTTACATGGTTCCAGCAATCCGGGTGCTGATGTGGGTGTTATCATCTTCATTTAACTTAGCCAAGCCAAAATCTGAAATCTTGGCATTCAGATCCTTGTCAAGTAACACATTGCTAGTCTTGATATCCCTATGCACAATTTTTATTATTGACTCTTCATGGAGGTATGCTAAACCTCTAGCTATACCTAAACAAATTTTCTGCCTGGTGGGCCAATCCAGTTTCAACCTGGTTGTTGGATTCCTCCCTGCAAATAATTGACACAAGACCAATCAATCTTCTTTTCTTGTAACAATAAGAATAGCTTAGTTCAAATTTAAGTGCATAACTTTTTGTAGATGCAAATCCAAAACTAACCAAAAAGAGCACGGGATAGGCAGTTATTTTCCATGTACTCATATATCAGCAATAATTGGTTTCCTTCAACGCAGCATCCATATAGTTTCACAAGATTTGGATGTTGCAGTGCAGAAATCATACCAATCTCATTCACAAATTCACGGTTCCCCTGCCTAGACTTTGAGGAGAGCTGCTTAACCGCAATTACAGTTCCATCTGATAATAGACCCTGCATTTAATGGTAACAAGTCCCAACTCTAAGCTTCCTAATAACACTAAGAATAGCAATTATTGAAGTGCATAATTTCAGTTGAAAATGAATTCCTGCTTCTCTTTGATTCACTTCTTGGCCTCTTTTCAGAATTCTAGTGACAACTACCTCAATGTGTCAAAAAAGCCTTGGGAAATCTAATCTTTCATTTAGAGATAAATCTTGAAGGTTTTTAGTCTAATTTTCTTGGAGAATGTGGTAGCTCATCAGAAAGTGCAATTTTCTTGGAGATTGTGGTAGCTCATCTGAAACACTTGAAGGTTCAATGCTAAACTCACAATGGAAAATTAAAATTGCCGATATTTTATATTTTATGCAAACAAACTTTCCTGTGTTTAGTACGACAACTTTTGGATGTTATCCGAATACATGAGTTCAGATAATTTATAGATGTATATTGCAACGAGAATCATTTAATTTTTGCAGTTCATACAAATAATTTATTTTAAATAATGAAAATAATGAGATTACCTTATAAACAGAACCAAAACCACCCTCTCCAACTTTGTTCTCTGGATCGAAGTTCTTAGTGGCAGCTTTTATTTGTCTTAGTGTGAATATTCCTGTCTGCAGATCCAGACCTCTCAGCTCTGCCAAAATGCAGTTTTGCAAGTCATTAGACAGTAAAACCATCTCATTGTTAGGTGTTCTTTTGCAAATATAGAAGACAAATAAAAATTAACCCAATCTCTTCACAATTTTTAAGAATTTATAAGCTAAACATAGATGAACTGAGACAAGAAAAAATTCAGTGTAAGCAATAATAAAATATGCAATGCAATGTACAAAAGGGAGATTTCTTCGAATGTATAAATTTAAGTGGAAGGTTTCAATAAAATTTCTTTCCCCCAAATCACTAGCAAACAGTCTTAGAATGATTGATACCGTTATCTGCAGACGCTTTGTCTCCCAGGCAGCCTTTCCACCACATGATGCCAAGGATCAGAAGAACAAGAAATATTGCTGTAGGCACAGTAGCAGCCACTATAATGACGTTGTTTTTGTTATCATCTGAAGGTGGTTTGAAGTCTGAAAGAAAAGGCCAATCAATGAATCTTGTGGAGATAAGTAGCAAATGCATCACTTAGATGTAGTTACTGAAATTTTATGACCATAAAAAGTCATGAAGCAATTGTCACCATTAGTTGTGTACTAATGGTCTTTCTAAAACCAGCCTATGAGCATATTCAGCATGCCCTACTGAAATTTAATTTTTGTCAGGCAGTTTAAAATTTCATGGAAAAGATATGCCCCAGCTACTGACAATGGGGTTTAAAAGAAAAAAAAAATACAAATAGCGATGTTTTGTCATAATAAGAATAATAAAAAAAGTAAAATAACAAAAAGCAAGCTGTTAGTAAGTTTCTCTTTCAATTCTTTAGGCCCAACACACAACGAGGATAAAAAAAATCACAGGTTTAGTATCTGATAAAAAAAACCTAATTAGAATGCATCAAAAGTTACAGGGGACTCTAGTGTAGCATAACACACAATGAGGATTAAAAAAACATCATCATGCTACCAATATGGGTTGTGGGTTGAAACCATACTTGTCAAATACATAATTAGACTTGATCAGGCTCAGGCTATTTAAGTGCAAGTATAAGGGAGAAAGAAATTTTAGCTGCACTTACTTGGATCCACTGATATAGCTGATATAAGAGGCCCATAAATTCCTCTAACTGGAATGCCTGTTGTCCCTCTTCCAGCCCAATAAAAATGAATCTTCAGTGTATGGCTTGTTACAGCCACATTAAATGCCTTCACAATAGGCCTACCAGTGCCACCAGCCTCCTCTGCAATGTTAAAATCCTTCAGAACCAACTTTCCCTGCATATATACGAATCCAAAACAATAGACTTTCAGGGATGTAACACCAACACATTTTTCTTTTTAACCATGAAAATCTAGCTACCTGGATGTAAACATCGAATATACGCTTCCCGAGACTACTAAATGTATTGTCATTTGTGAAAACAATCTCTGCAAAGTGTAGTTTTATAGTATAATTTCCATTTATAAGGCAAAGTCCATAGTAACTGAGAGAAAGAGGAGAAACTCGGGCTGTCGTGTAAAGGGGTGCATCAAGAGCAGAAACATTGGATATAGCAGAAGTGTTGGTCTGAATATAAGGATCAGCATCAATGTCATTGTCCATGAAGTTTCCAGTGCTGCTGAATGCCCAATTCTGACTTGTGTAATACATAGAAGCACCTCTTGCTTCCAAATCAGCATCATATGTGATGTTACCACTAACAACAGTTTCTTTACCTCCACAATTGATGTGCAAGGAGTAATGATCTGAAAAGAAATGAAAATTCCAAGATGAATGTATATACACAAATTTTTTGTCAGAAAATGAAATTTAAATGATAAGAAATGTACAGTAAACTTCAGAGTGTAAATAATATGTTACTGATGTTTGGGCATGTATCCAACAGATACATTTGTTCCCTTTTCAAGAAAGAATCTGTCCATAAGTAAACTCCATGGATGTGTTCCAAATTAAAACCACAGAATTTTTTTCTCGGATTAATGTGTTCAAGTTGTTCCTTTCTCTAATTATATTGACACTTACAAGCCCAACAATAATAAATAGCTATGTCAACTATATGTGAATAGAACATTCTCATGCTCTGAAGCAGTAAGGAAATTGATGAAAAATTAAGAATTTGCCACGTCTAACTTGTTATCATTCCATAAGGCATAGAATTAAGGCATATAAATATCCTTTTACAAAAGCTTCAATGACACCGATTCAAGTTCTTTCCCCTTTCTAATTCTACTAATAGACTGACTACTCCAAATCCCAACAATGGCCTGCATTGTGTACAAGTAATATGCAGTACATTATGCTCGCACTTTTTACTCACATTGTTTACTTGAACATGGAAAATTCTGTTTCAGGCATGAATGGACTTTGCTTCTGTGACAAAAGAAAAAGTAATGCCAAGGTACTCTCAGTCAGCTGAAGATTACATAAGACATCATAATCGAGAATTTAAAGGGAAAAGGAAATGAAATGAGCAGTAACAATATCCTTTTACATATAAGTACAGATATTTAACAATAAGCATGCAAGATTCTTACAGCTTGTTTGCAGATGAAGAGTAACTCTCCACTAAGTTCCTGCAAAAGAAATGAAATAGTTCAATATGTTGATAAGAAAGAAGGTTCAAGATTTAAAAATAAAAACATTTTCATTAAACTCACACACTCCCTCGAGGACATTCAATTTGACTTGAGCTATCCCAAGTGAAGTTGTTATCAGAAATATCCCTACAGACAAAACCCAGGAAAAGCATAAACTGTTATGATCCATGTAGCTGGAGCAAAATTGTCACACACCTTCCTTGACACTGTGAGCTCAGTTTGAAACTGTAATGGAACATGGTTACATTCAATTCTCTGATGACATTTTAACATCTTTACAGCTGTTGGACCATGAAAACTTTGGGCAGAAGTGGAGCTTCAAGTTTGAACTTAAATGTCAAGGAAATAAACTTACACATTCTTGTTCCTTTCAACAACCCACTCAGGTATAGATCCTGTAAGCTTGTTTCTGGTCAAGTACCTAAGCAAATATCAAGTAGCAAAGTTATGCTGACTTAACTGCATACAAACAATAGATTTATGACATTTACTTGTGGTATCCACTTACATAAAATCCACTTTCCCTAATTGTGAAAGGGATGCAGGAATTTCTCCAGTTAGGTTGTTGAAGCTGAGATCTCTACATTGATAAAGAAAACATATATTCCATATTAGAAAAAGTGGCATAATTTAAGCTGTTAAAATAAGTATTTACTAGAGGTTTTAGTTCGCCTAGGCAGAAGGTAGATGCAAAATTTTGGTCCTAGTTGTGCATTAAAATAAAGAGTGGAGTAGCAATGTAAGTTGTATCAATTGTAGTAAAGGAAAAATCCTATGATGGTAAACATGAAATTGTTTGAGATAGAATTTTTCAAAAATTAATAGACACAGAAGATGATGATTTTTGGAGTTTTATCCTAGAATGGAAACTTAATGACTTGCTGCAAATTCTTGGTGCTAGTTTTCCTTATTTGGGAAATATCCTTGCATTTGTGGAATAGCAATTTAGTTGATTAGTACTATTGCTTAACATTCCACTTGTTTCTGTCACGTCTGTCTTCAGGATCATCTAGTTACCAGGGTTTCACTTCTCAGAAAGGGAAAGTTTTTACTCTAGGTGTATGTTGAAAGCTTCTTTAGTAGAACATGAGTAGGCTTTGTGATCTTAAGAATGGTTCAGGTTGGGGGTTCTTTAAGAATACAGAAGATTTAACGGAAATGGAGATACTTTACAATTGAAATACACAAATCATCATTTATTACAAGAAACGGTATATTTACTGTTCCCTACAAGGTAAGAAAGTTGATTTTCTCAGAGCCAAAAGAAAAGGAAAAAAGAAAAAAGGATGATGCTTTAATAATAAGGGCAAGAAGTAGGATTTATGCATGTTTAGTTCCCAAGATGAAGATATTATTACACTGAAAGATGAATTTATTGAAAGATAGAGCAATTTCTATTAAAATGGCTAATACAGTTGTAATTACTGCAGTTAAGAGATTGATGTGGTGTCCTATGCATGTTGTAGTTTGAGTACATTGTGTGTCCATCAAACTGCAAAGAATTTTGGCTGAGAAATGGGAACCAGTGATAGGATTTTGAGATTTTAATCTGATCACTGAAGCACAACAGGCATGATCCGATAGAGCAAATAAATTTAAGAAGGTACAGCCAAATAAATTTGGATGACTATAATGGTTGAAGTTTTCATGAATTTTCCATACTGCTATCGCAGCAAACATCAAAGCTTCCACATACAATATTAAACATAAAACAAAAGCAAAACAACAATTATTGGTCCATATTCACATATTATGTAGAAAAGCATAACAAATGACCATAATGATACAGCATGCCATTTTTCACTATATCCCATCATGTGCAGGACGGCAGTTTATTCAAAACCCCATGTACACATAACAATCATATAAAGTGTTAACCTATGTAATATATATATATATATATATAAACTCCTTCCATTCAAAGTTCTTCTGTTTCTTCCGAATCTTTATAGACAGTTTTCAAGAAAAAAAAAACAGCTAGTGTATTCATTATATTATATTGGTTCTCTACCATTGTGGTTAAAATATCAATGCAAATTTGGTATAAATGAAATACAAGCTTGGTGTGTCAAGAGCCATGTATAGATTGTATTGCTTGTACTAAGAGGCTAAAGCCACTAATTTTCTCCATTCCAGATACCGTACCAAAAAAGATAAATTATATCAGATAAAAGTTTTATACACAATGTACAATATTTTCTCTCTTGGAAATTCCAAATTCAATTTCTGGGGAGAAGAAAAGCTAACCATATCACTAAAATTAATTTTGAAAGAGGAACCATCCATTTAGAGCCTTTTGGTCGAACAACTACTTACAGGTTTTTCAGTTTTTTCATGTGCCCTATATACTCTGGGATTTTTCCAGACAGCAAGCAATTCCTCAGCACCCTGCATTTGACATTGACGTACATATTTACCACTATCTGCATCAATAGAACACTGACTAATAAGAATACAAGCAGAAAAGGACTTGAGAGTAGCATATCTCTAACTCACAATCTTTTCATGGACTCCATATTATTCAAATGTGGGAATGTTGAACCTTTGCCTTTCAAGTCACTAATCCGCCTATGTCATTGAAAAGAAAAACCATACTCTTAACAATCTTCTTGTATATGATTAAAAGCTAAATTAGTGTACTGCAATATCGTACAGATCATTTAGGCTTGTCAGGGCAGAAATGGTAGAAGGTATAGGTCCCTCAAGAGAGCTACCCTGTATATGCCTGTAAGAAAATTAGAATTCACAAAAATTTAAACAAAAATTATGCCAAATTATTTCCAAATAAGAGAAGAGTAGAAAAAGTTTTGGAAACTCACAGTTTTTGTATGTGTGCCCATCTACTGATGAAATCAGGTATCTTTCCTGAGAATTTATTATTGCTTATCCTCCTAAAATATGCCAAAGATATAAAAACTTAGAAGGTGCTCCAGGAATCCTTATTATTTAGTACACACTACAAGTATAACATAAAAGGAAATTACAAATTTGAAGAAACTGATTGAAAGAATTCCAACAACATTAATTAGAGTAGATGTTGCTACTATGTAAGCATCAGAAGAGAATATTCAAATATTGCACATTGCATGTAAAATAATATGAAATGCAAAAGCTGGTTAGCAATCTATCTGGCTTAATTAATTTCTCTATAGCACAAACAAATTTTGAAATAGGTCATATGACATGATTTTTCTGGCTCATCACATGAATTAAAAAAAAAAAAAAAAAAGCTGCTACTTACATATCAGTCAAGTTGACCAACTTTGCAATCTGTGTGGGCAATTTTCCTGTGAATGCATTTGATGAGAGGATACTGAAGAAAAAATAATAATAAGTAAAAAGAATAATGTTAACAATAGCATAGTAAAATCTGACAGCACAAGATCAAGACTCAATTAACATGAAGAAGATAAGAAATTACAGTTTCTGTAAATCGATAAGTTTTCCAATTTCGGGAGGAATGGGCCCTGAAAAATTATTTCCCTCAATGCTCCTGCAACATGAATGTGTTGATGTTAATTCGTGCAAACCAAATTGAAAATTATTGAAATCACAATCTCATCAGGCAAAGTCCAGCATTGATTTGTATCAACATTTTTATACATGTCATTATCACCCATCACTAAAATTTGGCTTCTTTAGCTAAAACAAGTAACTCAAACAATACTTGATCTTTATTCTTTTAAAATACTTGCCGGTTTTGGGTTCGTGATTTGCACAATTAACCTTTAAAAGTGTTTAGCTTGCTAAGTTTGAAAACATAATATGGATATCCGTTAATAATAGAATCAAAGACTAAAGTTAAACCAATGCAAATAAATGTACAACCAACTTGGTCATGTATAAACATTAGAATGAGAAAGAATAAGCTGACGTACAGGTTCTTAAGGGTGGTGATGCTGGTGAGAAATTTCGGAAAACGACCAGACAATCGATTCCCCATAAAGGAGCTGCAAGCCAATTAACAAAAGAATATAGTTTTTGGTTTAATTTTCATCATTTAAGTACATGAAACTGATGAGTATCCATACAGTTCGGTTAAGCGCATAGTAGCCCATTGGGAAGGTACAGAACCAGTGAGGCAGTTGCGACTGAGATCCCTGCTTGATAAATGAGTAGAAGGTCAACCAACATTGGAATGATGTCTATAGGAAGAAATTTAACAAATGAATGAATTCAAGAATTCAATCTTCTCTTTAATCAAAAGAAAAGTTTCATATATGCTCACAGTATTTCAAGGTAGCGAAGCTTGGAAAACTCTGGTGGGACAATTCCTGATAGATTGTGAGCCTTCAATGCACTGCCCACATTCATATAGCAAATTACAATAACAAACCCAGAATTCTCAATGAAATGAAACAAAGAAATAATATTTCTCTTCTTCAAAACATATGCTACCACAAACAACTGGCTCAATGGTACTAGAGTGATCTCTAGAATTTTACATATAAGAACACAAATAATCTTTGTAAACTGAATTCCTAATATGTTGAATTCAATTCATAGGTGAACCCTATCCACCATGTACTTGTATTATGGCATGTATCATTTTTTACTAAATAGCTTTAGGAAATTTTTGTCTACTTTGGCTCCGTGCGGAAAATGTTGTCCCCAAAATAATTTTTCGATGTTTGGCTCCAATGATATCAACAATTTTTATTATTCAAATTATCTCATTAATCTAATGTATATTTTTTAAAAATTATCTCTTTATAAAGGACATGATGTATTGATATAAAATTTATATGATAATTAATCTATATAAAAGAATGAAGGAAAAAAAGAAGGGGATGACAAAAAAAATGAAAAAAAAAAAAAGAGGGAAAGAAGAAAGGAGAAAATAAAAATAAAGAAAGGAAAAAAGGAGGAGAAAAAAGGAAAGGATAAAAAATGAGAGAACACACAAAATAATGAGGAGGAAAAAAAAAGGGAAATGAAAAAATAAAAAAGAAAAGGAAAAAAGAAGCGCAAAACTAAAACAAAAAATAAAAAAGGTAAATTTATCTTATGTTTAAGCATTGGAAAATGATTTTCCATTCTAAGAATGAGAATTTATTTTTA
>CATIWK010224066.1:0-10450 GCA_949634005.1 Mallotus japonicus
CTTTCCCCACCTTAGAACCTCTATCTCCTTCTTGCAGTAAGAATATATGTTATATATTTGTTACATGGAGAAGAGCATCGCATGGCTGAAGACATGACCAACCAAGTCCAACAGCAAGATTTAAAGCAGGTTACTGTACCATTTTAACAAAATTCAAATCAATGAAAAGCCGCATGTTCATTGATTTTAAGCTGTAGATTCATTGATTTTAAGTTGTAAATTCATTGATTATCAATGAACATTGATTTTCTGCAGATTCATTGATTTTGAGCTGCAGATTCATTGATTTTGAACTTCATATTCATTGATTATCAATGAACATTGATTTTCTGCAGATTCATTGATTTTGAGCTGCAGATTCATTGATTTTGAGTTGGAAATTCATTGATTATCAATGAACATTGATTTTTTTGCAGATTCATTGATTATCAATTAATATATATAGCTTTTGTAATCAGCTACAACATCAGTAAGTTGACCTTCCAAGTTCTCTACATTCTATAAAAGATAATTAAAAAAAAAAATTAAGGCACACGTTCTTGCAAAATAGAACATCAAATGTCTCAATCTTGCTATTTGAAAAAGAACACATCTCTGGAAAAGATTACGTTATGATGTTTCCCGGAGAATATAAACCAGATGGTTGAAAGTTAGTGTAAAATGGAGTCTCTTCTGTCATATAGGTTGTTAATGCAAATGAATGATCAAGAGAATGCAAAAATAAAAAGACGTTAACGTGAAAACAAAAAGAAAGAAAAGAAGTGTGTTTTCTTCTATTGCACGTGTGTATCCATGTTACATCATGGATAGGGATCCATGATATAACAACTAGCTCAACTGGGGTCATCTAGCTCCATCCAAAAGGAATGACATCTAAAACAATTATAAAATGGTCCTTAATATTTTTTTTCAATTAAAATTGTCCTCATTTATTTTTAATATTAAAAGGTAAAAGTTTCCTCAATTTTTATTACTAGTACAATTTCAAATTTTATTTAATTATTAACATTTTAAATTAAATAATATGTGAAAGGTAAAATAATTAAATAAAAAAATAAAAATTTAACCTGAGTTGAAAAAAAATTTATTTGAAAAAATTTTTATTTTTCAATACACACTTGAATGATAAATTTCAAATTTGTTAAATAAAAATTATAATATAAAAAAGAAATTAAATATTTGTGGTGTAAAGTCCTCCTTACTCCTCCTCTCTACACCAATTTTCTAATATTATATTTTAATGAAATACTTAATATTGGAATTTATGAATATTGATTCAGTTGTAGTAAATTAATTTTTATTTTTTTTATTTTTCTTTAAATATATATAAAAAAATTAAATGTATGGAGTTTAAAGGCTCATTTGCTTCTTCTCTCTAGCCCTAGTTACCAACGCTATATTTTTATTGAAATTCTTATTATTAAAATATATAAGTATTGGATCGGTTGTAGTAAATTAATTTTTTATTTTTACATTTTTATTTTTATTTAAAAACATAAAAATTAAACATTTGGAGAGTAAATACTCCTTTTTTCTCCTTCTTTCTACCCTTATTTACTAATACCATATTCTGAATAAAATGCTTAATAATGATATATATATATATATATATAATTTCTTAATATCAAAACATTCAATATTTTGATTGAAAGTTAATTTTAGGAATCATTTTGTAGTTATTTCATATGTCATTCCGTTTGAAAGGGACCATTAACCCAATTAATTGAGCAATGCTAAATTTGTTTTTTAAGCAAAAAAATTGACGAAGGGTCTAATTGAGCCTCACACAAAACTATTGGAGGGTATATTGAATTTTTTTATTATATATTCATCTCTAAGAAATAGAAAAAGAAATTATTTAAAAAAATTCTCATTCAAAACTTTTTTGGAAATTTTAATTTTTAAAATTATGTATTTTATATATTTTCAAAATTTTAATAGATTGAATCTAATTATTAATTTATAAAATATTTTCACTGAATTAGATAAAATTTAATAATTTAATTTAGGATAATTAATTTGTCAAGTTCGATGGTTTAATTAGTTAAAAAGTTAATTTATGAATTCATTGGCTATTGTATCTAAATTCGGGGGGCAAATTAGCACTTTAGCCTCAGCAAGCAGCCGTGTCACAACTTCCAATACAAAATGCCAAATTATTTTGGAAGTGAGAATAGACTCTAAACTATTGTCATAAAATAATGAATAAAGTCCAAACATTTCAATAAAAAAAAGGAAAAGTTACAAATTTGGTATCACAACTTTTGTGGTTTTTCTATTTGAGTATTTATTTTTTTTATTTTTTTTTTTTTGCAATCAAGTGTCTGAACTTTAGAAAAACATACCAATGTAGTGTTTCTGGCAGATTTAATGTTGACTGGGTGCTGACTCAGATCAAACATGACTCACTTTTATCCGAGTTATTGGTCATGTCATGTGCCACATATATTACATTATTTAAAAGACAAAATTAACCTTATTAAAGATTATGAATTGACAAAATAACCTCAACATTATCTTCCGCCGTAGACATGGAGGGTGACTGAATAAGGGTAATTTTATCCTGTAAATAATGCAATACATATGGCAAATGATATGGTTAATGATTGAGATAAAAGTGGATCATGTTTGATCTGACTGAGCACCCAGTCAACATTAAATCAGTCAGAGACACTACATTGGTATGTTTTTCTAAAGTGTAGACACTTGATTGCAAAAAAAAAAAAAAAAGTTCAGACACTCAAATAGAAAAATCACAAAAGTTGAGACACCAAATTTGTAATTCTTCCTAAAAAATATTATCACTTTTTTTTCTATATTCAAAATTCCTTTAATTCTGACTGACTGATCCAATTCAATCTGAATAAAGTAACAATTTCTTAATTTTAACTTACCGATTCAATTCGATATGAATAAAGTGACAATTTATTTTAAGATTTATATTAGTAAAATTTTTTTTATCATTGTATTAGTAAAATTTTAAGCTTTATTAAAGAAGATACTTTAGCCCTTTAATAGACTAATTATACAATTTCAACGTTTTTAGTCACTTTGAAAATTTATCTATAAATTATACCAAAAGCAATAACTTAGATTCCTCAAGGAAAAAAAAAGCAATAACTTAGAAAGTGCATGCAACAATTAACTTATCTGCATGCAACAATTAAATTATCTAACACATAGATATGAATTATAAAGGGCATATACATATATATGACCCTTTAATTTATTTCTTTCAAACACAAAATTCTCTGACTTGACTAAAACTTAAGAGCAAAAATGATCCATATTTGCTCAATACATATTGCCAATGTAGAAGCGAGCAAAGTTCATGGGGCAGACTTCAAAGTGTTGCCAATGTCAATAACAAATCGATATCTAACATCAGATTTCAACATTCGCTCCATAGCAGTGTTCACGTAATCAATTGCAATGACTTCAATATCTGCTGTTATGTTGTGGTCAGCTGCAAAATCAATCATTTCTTGTGTCTCCTTTATCCCTCCGATGAGACTACCAGCTACTATCTTTCTTCCTGTTATTCAACAACATTAGCATATATCTAATTAGCCATAAGAATTATTTAAGAGACCAATAGCAGTTAGCTTAGCAAAAGAATTATCACTTGTAGCATACCAAAAAGCAAGGGAAAGGCTGGTAGCTCCAGTGGCTTCTCTGGGGCTCCAACCAAAACCAACTTTCCATTAGACTTCAACAGACTAATCAATGGCAAGAGAGGATGCACTGCTGAAACAGTATCAATAATGCCATCCATTGTACCCATTGCAGCCTAAATTCCACCAACAGATTGTATTAGACAAAAAAAAAAAAAAAAAAATTAATCACACATGAGTACTATCATAAACAACTAAAAATGTTAATACATACCTTCATTTGATCCTGGTCACGGCTTACCAAGAATGAGTCCGCTCCAAGACGCTCAATAGCCTCCTCCTTCTTGGTAGGGGATGTGCTGATCACAGTCACCTTAGCTCCCAATGCCTTTGCAAATTTCACTGCAGTGTGACCAAGCCCACCAAGCCCAACCACTCCTATTTGCATGCCCGGCTTGTCTAGTCTATAATACCTCAAGGGACTATACACTGTTATTCCAGCGCAAAGAAGTGGAGCAGTAGCATCAAGAGGAACATTGTCTGGAATACGAACAATGAAATGTTCATCAGCGACCATGATTTCTGAATAGCCTCCGTAAGTGGTGGTACCATCATAGTACTTAGCACTATAAGTTAGAATCATTTCTGGACAGTAGTTCTCAAGACTATCGCTGCAATTTTCGCAGGATCGGCACGATCCAACCATGCAGCCCACACCCACCTTGTCCCCAGCTTTGAATTTTTCTACCTTGCTGCCCACTTCAGTCACCGCTCCTACAATTTCGTGCCTGTACACATGAACAAATGCATACAGAGTAGAATTAAGCAAATATTGATGTTGAAGAAACGTCAATTAATAGATTGATCACAGATGTAACATATATTTGTAGGTACGTACCCAGGGACAATAGGGTAAGTAGAAGTGCCCCATTCATTCTTGACCATGTGAATATCAGAGTGACACATCCCACAATACAAAACTTTGAAGCACACATCTTTTTCCCCTGTTTCTCTGCACAAACACACACACAACTCAAAATTAACCTACGAATTTCAGGAAGAAAAAAAAAAAAAGATAAATAGATGTAAAAAATGAGGGAAAAAAAGAGACCTTCTTGAGAATTTGAAGGGAGAGAGGACACCAGATTGGTCTCTTGCAGCCCATCCAAAGGCTAGTCTTGGGTGCTCTTCCTCTGGCAATTTGGCAACCATTTTTTCCGAATCAAGATATGGCAATTAACACTCTTAGCTTGATGAAGTGATTAATTAATGTAAAGCAATTGATGCGTTGGTAGCTAAAGGCAAGTGTGCGTGCATATATATATTAGCTAAAATGATGACGCACTACCTGATTATTTCACTGCTTATTACGTATTAGGTGATCAAAGTGTGGGAGGCCAAACAAGAAATTATTAACAAATGAAGCAGACGTGGGTCAATATGTTCAACTGTTTTGGCTGACCAAAGACATTTCTCCAAACTTTATTACCCAAAAATAAACAGGAAAATAAAATAAAATTCAACAAAAAAATATAAATAACAAAAACAAGGTCAAAACCCAATGTAAAAAATAGGTTTCAAACTAAATTTTTGTTTGAGAAATATAAACTCCAAGTCATTTTTAATTGTAAAAAATATTCAAAAATACTAATTTTTTACTTAAAATAATATTAATTTATTAAAAATAGTTTTTATATTTTTCATAAATAAAAATAAAATTTTCTAAACAAAATAAATCGTTGTATTTTAAAATAAAGTTTTCATACAAAATAAAATTTCAAAAATATTTTATATTTTTCAAATGAGATACTGACACGATAGTAGTTTGTATTTTTATATTCAACTTTTTTAAAAAAAAATTATTTCCAATTCACATTTATATTTTGCACTAAACATTTTTATTTAAAAATAATTTCAAACTTCTAACGCTACTTTTAAAATAAATTATTAACATTTTATGTATAACTTTTTTCTTTTTCATAAAAAAGAAGTCCATGAAATTCTTATTTGACCAATACCCAAAAGAAGACTAGAATACTGTGGAACATTTGGAGGAGTCTAAATGAAATGGTTTGGAATGGAAAGAAAAATAATCCAAGTCAGGTAGTGAACTCGAGTTATCAGTTTCTAAAGGCGTCGCAGGAGGCTCAAATCACTAAAAGACCAGAAACGGTGGTTGATGCAGACAGAAGCTGGCAGTAGGGGTGGCCACAGGCCGGTTTGAATCCTGAATCGGCCTTGAACCGGCCAGTAAAAATCGGCTCTGAACCGTTTTGAATTGGAACTGGACCTGAATCGGTCTGAAACTAGGTAAAGACTGGTTCAAGGTCGGTTTAAAAATTTTTGAACCCTGAACAGGTGGTTCCGGTGGTTCAACGGTTCCGAACCGAATTTTATATAAAAAAAATTTAAAAATATTATTATTATTATTACTCTCTAATTATTATTATTATTACTACTACTGTCTAATTATTATTATTGTTATTACTCTCTAATTATTATTATTATTACTATTATTACTACTACTACTCCTCTCTAAAATAATAAAAATTTTAGAACCGAAATCCGATTCGAAACTGAAATAGGAACTGGAACCAACGGGTTTCGAACCGACCCTGAACCGTCCAAGATAATGTTCAAATTTAGTTCTATAAACCTTTGAACTGAAACCGTTCGGTTCCGAACCGTGGCCACCCCAAGCTGGTAGAAACCAATGGGTGGCTGGTTAAAGTGTGATACAGATGCAGCAATTTTCAAAGAATCTAGTAAAGTTAGTCTTGGACACATATTATGAGATTTGGAAGGAAAATTTGTTGCAGCAAGAAGTGAGGTGATATCAAGTGTGTTGGATCCAACAATAGCAGAAATCCTAAGTGTTAGAAATGCCTTAATACGGATCAAAGAGCTGCAGCTACAGTTTGTTATGGTGGACTCTGATGCCTATGATGTACAGAAATTTCTCCTAGTGGACGTTTCTGCGTTTCAAAAATATTTCCGTATCGAAAACTTAGGAAACTCCTTAAAAAAATTTTGGGGTAGTTTCTGCAAATATAAAAAGTAAGAAAATACATTTTTTATTTAAAAACGTGTTTTCAATTTGAAAAATATATTTATTTAGTATTTTCCTAAATAAGATAAGAGACAAATTAAAAAATAATTTTATACTTTTCTTAACTAAACAAAATAATTTCTATAATTATACCATTAATTGATATAATAAATAAAATTTTTCAATATTTATATATAAAATTTATATCTATATATTCATATATTTTTAATATTTATTTATATACTCCTATACTTTTAATATTTACATATTTCTACACATTTCTATTTTCTATATGTTTAAAAAATATATCATTTTACCATATTCATTTTCACATTTTTCCATTTTTCTATTTCTGTTTCCGTGCTACATAGTCTGATGCAAAAGCAATAACTAGCAGTTTGAAAGAAAGCAGGGAAGATTTATCATATTTTGGATTTTTTTTTTTTCAGATGAGTGTCGAAAGCTGTTAGGAGAACTTGACAACGTGGAAGTTCATCATGTGTATAGATATGCGAACTCAGTGGCTCATACATTAGCTAGGGCTTTGAGTTCCATATCAGGTCTTTAGGTTTGGAGGGATAGCCCTCCGAGTTTTCTGTATGACTTCATTTCACATGATATGCAATAAAAATTCCAATTTTCAATTAAAAAAAAAAGTCCATGATATTCCCATAATATATAATTTTCATACATAATCAAAACCAATATATGCTAGTATCTTTGGCACAGCTTGCTAGTTATTATGGAAACACAGGAACAACAGTTTGTTTCATTATTCATATTCGTCACCTTGGAAAATCGCTGCTACTATTATGTCACAGGTGTGTATCTTCATCAACGCTGGTAATCAATTATCATTTTTGTTGAGCATCAGGCGAGTTCAGGTGGGTCGGATTTTTTATTTTTTCAAAAACTCAAAACCGAACCGAAATGAAGGTTTTTTTGTCGGGTGGCAGTCGGATTTTCGGATAACAAAATATATAATAAAAGAAAAAAACAAAACAAAAAACAATGAAATGCTTAGTAGCCTAACGGAAGTGTCACGTGCTTTTTTTTTTTTTTTTTTTTGCTGGGGGTCTCGATTCGAGTCTCAGCAATATCATGTTTGAGCATTTTTTCACTAAAAAGGAATGTAGGTTGTGGAATTCGAACCCACAACCTAATGTAGGTCTCATAGATGTCTCACCATTGTGCCATAAGCATCTTGTTATTAGATATAGGGGCGGGTTTTCGGGCGGGGTGGGTTTTGCTCACTAAACTGGTAATGGAGATTATTCACAGAAGAACTAACAGCCCTCTTCAAGCCAAGACTCTTTTTTAGGAGATAAGAGGACTGTTGGATGGAGATTGGCAAATTCAAGTTACTCATGTCTTTAGAGAGGGGAATAAATGTGCTGACTTCTTAGCAAATCATGCTCTCACTCTATCAGTTGAATTCTTCCACTTGGATGAACCTCCAGATGGAATTTTGGATTTGTTTTTTCAAGATAGAATAGGAGTTTTAACTTCTAAGAACTGTGCTATTTTGCTTGTATTTGGCTTTGTTATTCCCTCATAAAAAAATAAAATAAAAAAAATAAAAAAAAAAAACTTATGCTAGCAAATATCAAATAAGTGACACAAATGTAAAATAATTAAACAAGTCATAAAAGATAATAACATTTTCTAAAATATTGATAAGAATAAAAATTCAAACTTGAATTCCATTTATTCCTCACACTAAGTATTAAAGTCTCACCATACTAAGCTTAATTAGTAATTAACTTATTGCTACTTAACAATGTTTTTTTTTGGCCAAAATTGTTACTTAACAATTAATATGTTAGTTTCAAAAAAAAATATATGTTTAATAATTATATATAAGGATGAGCCGATTTAATTTAAATTGAAGTAAAGTTTTTAAAATCAAATTTAAATTGAACTAAAATTTTTAAAATCAAATGAACAACTTAAGAAACTGCCGATGTGAGAATGGAAATTAACGATGATATATCTATGCATATATAAAATGTTGAACTCTAGAGGCATTTAATCAAAATTTTGATAAATGTCCTCATTTGTTAATCAATATTTACTTTTCAATTAAAAAAATAGTATGTACTTTTGAAACCGATGTGTAAAACTATTTAAAATTTTAATATTTAAAAAATTTTCAAACTCAACATGTTTTAAGATTTTATAACTTGATTTTATTTTTTATTTCACCTATTTTTTGTGTGTGTGTATGTTTTTGTATAAATTATATTTGTTGAAAAAATAAGTGTCAATAAGTAATTTAATTAATAAAATTTTAGAATGTTTAATTATCATAAAAATTTGTCCCTCAACTAATGTTATTAATTATATTTTATTAAAAAAATTACGGTAATAAAAATTTAAAAAATTATCATAATAATTTCTATTTTTACTTTATTTATGATTTTTATTCTATTAAACTATTAGAAGTTTGAGCAATTCATGACTATTTATATTTCTAAATTTTGTGACAAAATTGTTAATAAGTTCAGCAATAGTCGTGGGAGGAAGTAGGGCCAAAGTGTCAAATTGCAGTTTTATATTTGATACAATGGGCAATTAGTCTATAAGTAAGTTGATCGACCAACTTGCTAAATTCGATCATTTTCCCTAAATTAGTTTTCTGGACAAGTAGTTTTTTTTTTTTTTTTGGAAAAGTTCAATTCACTTTAAAAATATTTATTTTAACTAATTAGATCAATTCACTTTAAAAATATACATTGACTAATTAGATCAATTTTATCAAATTTCAAATATACATGACATACATTAGCAATAACTGAATTTAAAGAATTCTTCTTGGTTAGTGAGAGTTGATAATACCTTCTCTTCCATGTGCTGGTGCTGCTAATGCCTTGAGATAAATTTTCCCTCTATAAACAAAAGAAAAACATTAAATACTATCCTATACATCTAAGATCTTTCTATAAACCAAAACCAAGATCAAGAAAGGCTCTGTTTTTTATAAATCTTGATACATTTTTAAAATTTTCTTTTGATTGGCTTCATTGCGGGAGCTGTTAGTTTTCCTTGTATGTTTCTTGAATTTACACTACAACAAAATGGCTCATTTGTTACAATTAAAATTGTCACAAATATTGTAAAATTGTCATGATATATTAATTGTGACAATAAAAAATTGTTACAGAGTTGTCACGTAATATCCCGTTGCAAAAAGTCTATCATAAAGTGTGTCAATTAAAAATTGTTACTAATTAAATTTTTTTATGACAACAAATTAAATGTCACAAAAATATTGTTTGTGACAACATATATTGTAACAATTAAAATTATAATTGTCACATAAAAATTACATTGTCACAAATACAATACTATTTTTCATGACAATATAATTTATTGTTTCAAAAAGTACATACAGTGACACTATTAATTGTCACATTAATTATACTAACTAATCAAGATTATATTAGTGACAATTTTATATGTCACAAAGGATACTAATAGTGACAATATTTTTTTGTCACAAATTAAAAATCATGTATTAGTATCATAAATTAATAAGCATCTCATTCTTATATTTAATTTTATCATCACTGATTATATATTAAGTAGAGTAGTTTTTTTAGTTTAAATAATGCATGTTTATGGTATTTGTTTTATATTTTTTTAATAGAATTTAGTTATTTCTATTTTTAATAAACTTAGTAATATTTGTGGATTTCTTTTAAAATAATAAATTTTATGTGCATTTTGTAGTGGTGAAGCAACTTGAAAGTTTTGGTTGAAAGTGGATGTGCATTTTGTAAGTGGC
>CATIWK010224165.1:0-14670 GCA_949634005.1 Mallotus japonicus
ATCAATCTTTCGTTCCTTCTTTTCTGCCTGAGAAACATTAGCAGGCCTTATGATTTTCTTAAACTTGTTGGCTTTCATTTTCATTCCCTTTCAAGCTCCTTGACCCACAAGATTGACAATGTAATTCCTTGATTCTTTAATCTCGTTTCCTCCTGAACAAGCCTACCAGCCAATTCAATAACATCCCACTTATCATTTATATTGTTATAGTTAATTTGAAAAAGCCCATATTCAGGAGGAAGTGAGTTCAACATAAATTGCACTAAAAAGGAATCCTCCACTATCAATCCTAAGGACTTCAATCTTGCTGCAATATTAGTCATCTCGATGATATAATCTTACATGCCCATTGACCCATCATACTTTATGGTCGTGAGCTTTGCCATTAATGTACCAGCGAGAGACTTGTCAGCAGAATGAAAACGTTCTTCCACAAATGCTAGAAATTCTTTAGCACTTTATGTTTGTGGAATGGTAGACTTAATGCTATTGGCAATTGTCATGCGCAAGAACTTTAGGTATAATCTGTTACTGCATTCCCATGCCATAAAGTGCAACTTCTCAGCCTCGCTACTTGAATCAGTAATAGCAGCGGGCTTATCTTCCAATAATGCAAAGTTGAGATCTATAGAGTCTAAGTGGAAATCAACTTGCTCATGCCATTCAGAGAAGTTTGTACCATTAAATACAGTAACAGACGATGCATGTGAATGAATTACAACAGCTGCAAAATATAACATAATTCTCACAATTAATATAGATTTAGAAAAATAATAAAGTAGTTCTCCTTTGGGTAGATACTATAACATAATTCAAATACCATGTAAATAAACATAATGGGTAATTATCATATTTTAATTAAACACATATAACATCTTTGGATAGTCAAATATATTCAACCAAAATATAATAATACACCCCAATAATGTTTAAAAATCATAGAATAATAATTTACTTTTGGGTAAATTCTTAAATTCTAACAATTGTCAAACGTCTACATATCATCATAGTATATCATCAATAACATACTTTATACATGTAACAACATATTCTAGTTTAAGTTACTTTGGAAACTATAAACTATAACAATAAATACATGTATTTAAATAAATAAATAAATAGACAATCTAACTTAATACTTCACTATAAAATTTTTTCATTTAAGCACTTAATACCATACACAAAATATTAGACATAAAATAATGGTATACACAAACAAATAACAATGTCATAAAATAACAACATCATAAATTGGTACCAAAAATCTCTGTGCAAAAGAAAGCATAAAACAAAATTGATTTATTTGTTAACACTAAGACCAATGAAGAAAATTCAAATTCAATATGAAACAAAATAACATGGAATATACATCATCCTTGGTGCCCACCTGAAATTGTTTTAATTCATTGGTTTAATAAACTTAATTGGACCAGTAACCATTTTGAATTCATTACGTTATTGAATTCTAATAAATATACGTAGTTGGTACTAAAACAGAAATAGTGGGAAAAAGCAAACTTAAAATGAATTGTTGAATTTAGTAATATAATCACGAACGAATGAATTAAAACACACATATATTTTCCTTTAATTAGTTCGCATAAGGAAAAGCTAGTAATTCATTAATTAAAACTTAAATCAAGTAATTTAAATTTATCATGTACAAAAAATATTTAGTTTTTCAACACATGCTCTGATACCACTTGTTAGTTTTATCATAATAACAAGACATCATAAACATAAACCCTAAGGATCTTTAAAACCAAATTTTTTCATGATACAATAAATAAATGGAATAGAAAACTTACTTGGATTTGCATTAAAATTCATACTTGAAGCCATTGATGAGAAATTAGTTTCTCTCTCTTGTCCCTTAATTCTTAATCACACCTTTAGATGGAGTTAGGGTTGTTTTTTTATTGGGGGGAGAGAGGACCAATTCATTATATATTTATAGACATCCTTATTTAATATGGTACATCCATCACGTAACCCTAAAATTAACGTACAAGATTAATTTACATAATTCTAATTCAATTAGAATTAGTATTTTACTTTAATTAATTTTAAATGAGCCACATTAATGGGCTTATTTTTCTAACAAAACAATCTCTCATTTGAATTTTACTGATGATACTATTTTCTTTTTGGATAGTCGGAATATATTGTGCATTTGACTCGAATTCAAGTCTGGTCGTCAATTATCACAAGAGTCAGTTGGTGGGTGTAGCTCTGGACCATTCTTTGGTTAAAGGGACAGTAGCTCAAGTTTTCTATTTACATTCTCATTTGTAGATTTCATACTTGGGTTTGCCTCTTAGTGTCTCTCTGAAAAACTATCCACATGGTAGCCTTTGATTCAGAAAATTCAGTACTCTGTGCATGAATTTTATCTCAAGTAGGTCGCTTAGCTTTAATTAAATCTAGTTTGGCCTCTATGTCTTTGTATTATTTATTGTAAAGCTATTTAGATAAAAATTAGTTGTTATATATTAGATCATTCTTGTATATTAGTTACATAGTCTGTTAGTTGTACTCTGTTATATATGTAGTTTTGTATTCTATTGTAGTGAGCTAATTCAGTAATACAAAACATACACGCTTTCATTCTCGAACTTGGTATCAAAGCTTTCTTGCTCTATTAATGGCGTGTAAGAAAATTAACTATCTAGTATATGAATTTAGAATATAGAAAATAGAATTAATCGGAAGCATATGCGTACCTGTTTGAGGAATTGGAATGATACTCATGTCTTGGCTCATGATGATAATCACCTAATTTATAGAAAATAAAACTGATTAGGAAGTGAAAATATGAAAAACTAGTTCTTCCTGTCCAATCATTTTCATATAGGATGACTATCAATAGGGCAAGCGAAAAAATAAATTTATATAAGGATGAAGAGGGGACCTAGCCTATATAATAAAAACCATAAGGACCACCTCATTACTGGTCCAATTAGGATTAGAAATACACTTACAACCCACCCATACCGGCCCATTAAAGGTACATACAAGCCCACAGCACATGATCACATAAAATAAATCGGGCTTCCCCACACATTCACCTAAGCTATATTTTATTTAGTTTGGTTTTAACAAAATAAAACATCTCACAATTAATGGAAGCCCTTAAAATTTTTAACATTTCCCTACTTGGGCAACATAAATTGTGAGTTTTTTTATTTAATTTAAAATTTTTATAAAATAATGTCAGATTGAATAATAAACACAAATGTGGCCACAAAAATTTTACAAAAAATATATATAACTTAAGAAAAATGCACCTTATAATAATCCTGTTCACATTAAAACATATATATCGAATCATGGCGGTAATTATGCCATTTATTGACACAAAGCCAATCCATGATTACAAATATAAATGGTTTAACCGACGTGGATTCCGGTATGGAAGTGTATCAAAGAAAATAGCACACTAAATGTGATCAATTTGCTATTTTCAATGTCAGTCCTCATTATGATTTCTCATTAAACATGCACATGCTTACAAGAGCAAGAGAAATCCACAAGCTTTGATAAGCCAAATGTTTCAAAAACACAAATAAAAATGCTCACACAATTATTTCCTAAACTCAAATGGAAACACTCACACAATGATCAAGATCATGATTAGAATCAAATAGAATATACACAATTTCATATGTAAATGAATATTTTCATAACACAAACACACAAATATAAACATAAGATAATTATTTATGGAAATATCTCAAAATATGAATTTGCTCAAAGTTAATGTTTGATCACATATATCAAACTCCCATTAACTAAGTACATAAAAGACTCAGAAATATCCATATAGCCTACATGTTTTTGAAAGATTATAGGCCTAATAGGTTTAGTTAATGGGTCAACAACCATTAACTCAGTACTAATGTACTCAATCTTAATCTCTCCCATTTTCACCAAATCTTTAACAGTGAGACAGTTAAGCTCCAAATTCTTAGAACCACTCGAATTATTATTAGTCTTTAAAAAGAATATAGTAGCTCTGTTATCACAAGAAATTCGAAGTGGTCTTGCAATAAAATCTACCACAAGAAGTCCTGATATAAAATTCTTCAACCACACAGCTTGCATTGCAGCTCCATACTAGGCAACAAATTCATCTTGTATAGTAGAAGAAGCAATAAGTGTTTGTTTAACACTTTTCCATGAAATAGCTCCACCAGCTAACATGAAAATATATCTTAAAGTGGACTTTAGATCATCCTTACAACCCACAAAATCAGAATCTGGATATCCCACTATATCAAGACTATCAGCCCACTTATAAACAAGCATATAATCTTTTATTTGCTGCAAGTATCTCATCACCTTTTTAGCAGCCACCTAATGGTCTAGCCCAGGATTAGAGAGATAATGATCAAGAACACTAACAACAAAAGCAAGATTTAGTCTAGTACACACTTGTGCATACATTAAGCTACCAATTGCACTAGCATAAGGGACTTTACTCATAGAATTTTTCTCATGTTTAGTTTTAGGACATTGTTCCTTACTCAGTTTATCTCCTTTCACCATGGGAACATCACCCCCTTTGCAACCTTGCATGTTAAACCTAGCAAGCACACAATCAATATAGGCCCTTTAAAAAAGACCTAATAAATGACGAGATCTATCACGATGAATTTTAATTCCCAAAATAAAAGATACCTCTCCCAAATCTTTCATATCAAAAGTTTTAGAGAGTAAAAGCTTAGTCTCATTTAACAAATTCAAAACACTACTAGCCAATAAAATATCATCAACATAAAGAACAAGGAATATAAACTTACTCCCACTGACCTTAAGATAAATGCATTGGTCCACCTTATTCTCCACAAAACTAAGTTAAGTCATAACTTCATCAAACTTAAGATACCACCGACTAAAAGCTTTTTTAAGACCATAAATGTACTTTTTCAATCTACATATCAAATGTTCCTTCCCTTTCTCCTCAAAACCTTCAGGCTGCATTATATAAACCTCTTCACTAAGATCACCGTTTAATAATGTTGTCTTGACATCCATTTGATGAAGCTCTAAATTAAAATGAGCTACCAATGCTATAATGATCCTAAAAGAATCCTTCCTAAAAACTGGTGAGAAGGTCTCATTATAATCAATACCCTCTCTTTGAGTAAACCCTTTCGCCACTAATCTTACCTTGAACCTCTCAATTTTTCATTTAGAATCCTTCTTATTCTTAAATACCCACTTGCATCTAATAGGCTTATATTTAGAAGGAAGTTCTGTTAATTCTCACACCCATTAGAAGCCATAGAACTCACCTCATCTTTCATTGTATTAACCCATAATTTTGAATTCCCACTGCTAATAACGTCTTTACAAGTCTTTGGATCCCCAACTTGACCTATATCATAATCATTCTCACCGAGATATATGACATAGTTATAAGGAATAGCAGATCTTCTTTCCCTAATAGATCTTCTTACAGGTAATTCCTCAACTACTTGTGGTTGTATAGGATCAACTATAAGAGTAGGATTAATAATAGGAAGAGGAAGATCATTTGCGCTGTCATGATGATCATTTATATTCTCACTAGACACTACAATAGGTAAAGAAATAGACACATGATCATCATGCACATATTCTAAAACTGGTTGAGAATAAGCAATATCAGTAACATCAAACTCCAAAAATTTAGCTATCATGGACTCCACAATTCTTGTGCCATGTGTAGTACAATAGAACCTATATCCTTTAGAATGATTTGGATACCCTATGAAGTAATAACAAATGGTTCTAGGATCTAGCTTTTTCTCATTATGATTGTAAATTCTCATCTCAGCAGGACAACCCCAAACATAGAAATGGTTTAAATTAGGTTTTTGCCTACCCACAACTCAAAAGGAGTTTTGGAAATAGACTTACTAGGAACACAGTTTAAAATATACATGCCAGTTTTAATAGCTTCACCTTAAAGAAAGTTAGGTAAGTTAGACCTACTCATTATGCTCCTCATCATATCTTTGAGAATACGACTACGCCCCTCTGACACACCATTTTGTTCAGGACTACTAGGCATGGTATATTGGGCAATTATTCCACACTCTTGTAAATATTTAGCAAAAGGTCCTACATGTTGTCCTGTCTCATCATGTTTGTCAAAATACTCACCCCCATGGTCAGACCTTACAATTTTGATAACTTTTCCTTGTTGTTTTTCAACCTGAAGTTTAAAAATTTTAAAATTTTCAAGTACTTCAGATTTTTCTTTAATTAAGAAAACATAACCGTACCTAGAAAAATCATCAATAAATGTAAGAAATTACTTAATGCCATAAATGGTAGGTGAATAAGGTTCACTCACATCAGTATGAATGATCTCTAAAACATTTAAACTCCTATTAACACTTTTCTTTGATGTTTTAGTCATCTTACCTCTAATACAATCCACATAAGTATCAAAGTCACCAAAATCAAGTGTAGGAATGATATTATCCTTAACTAACCTTTCAACTCTTTCTTTAGATATATGACCTAAACGCTTGTGCCATAACTTAAAAGATCTTTCCTTAATTATAGGTCTCTTAGACACAACATTTGTCTCATCAATTTTTAAATGCAAAGATAATTGATATAAATTATGAGATAACATGCAATGACCAATCAATTTGGAATCTAAGAAAATATTAACTTTTCTATTACGAATATTAAACCAATATCCAATATTGTCTATAACTGAAACAGAAATCAAATTTCTCCTAAAAGATGGAACATAAAAAACATTTTATAAAACAAGTTGAAAACCAGACTCTAACATCAAACTAACTACTCCTATTGCCTCAATATCTACTTCAGCATCATTCTCAACCCTTAGCTTGGCCTCATGCTCATTTGGTTTTCTTTTGCTTATTAACCTTTGTAAGGAAACAACAATGTGAATAGTTGCTCCACTATCAAGCCACCAAGAATTTGGTGCTACATCTATTATATTAGATTCAAAACAAACAAAAGCAAAAGGTTTACCTTCTTATTGGCATTATTTCTCTAGCGAAGCTGTGAACTTAGGACACTCACTCGTTTTGTGACTATCTTTATGGCAAAATAAGCATTTAACCTTACTTTTTTAGACAACATCATAACCTCCAACCTTTCTAGCTTGACCATATTCATGCCTTCTAAAAACTTGAGTTTTCTTAAGAGTATAATGATTAGGTTTAATCTTAGACCTATCTTTCTTAGGATCATGGTTAAGGTTAGGGTTAGGTTTATATTGAGAAACTAATAAGGCACTCTCCCCTTTTTCCCTTCTTAACTTCTTTTGCTCAGCATCACATTTAGTTATAAGGTCATTAACACTCAAAGTAGCATTTTGAACACTATAAGCAGTTTTAATTTGGCTAAAATCAGGTAGTAAAGAATTAAGGGCAAGAAGGATAATGAAATCATCAGGTAAATCAAGTTTAAGACCCTTCAATTTATTTTGAATGTGAACCATGCTAAGGATATAATCTCTCACACTCCCAACATTATTATACTTCATATTGGTTAACTGACTCATAAGGGTCCTATCCTCAGCCTTTTTAGATACAAAGTACC
The DNA here is from genome assembly GCA_949634005.1 of Mallotus japonicus. Lineage (NCBI taxonomy): Eukaryota > Viridiplantae > Streptophyta > Magnoliopsida > Malpighiales > Euphorbiaceae > Mallotus > Mallotus japonicus. The sequence continues at coordinate 7,576 of CATIWK010224165.1, forward strand.
TTTGTTCCACAGTAACACGAAAATTTTTTGCATGAACTTCATTAGGTAATCCACTTTTAAGGTGCTCAGGAATGGCCTTTCTCATAGCCATGAGACTAAGACGATTAGATTTCTCCCATTTAGCATATAACTTCTTTTCTTCATTAGTACTCTGATCATTAGGCTTAGCTGGCTCATCTTCACGCAAAGCGAAATCCATATTCCCTATAGCTAGAGCATACAAAATTTCTTATTTTCATTTCTTAAAGTTTGTGCTAGTCAACATCTTAATAGTAGCACTAGTGTTGTTTATGCTAATAGAAACTGTTCAAGAAAAAATATGAACATGTATCAATATGCGGGCTAATTTTGGCTTGCAATATTAAAATATAAAAATTCTGGCATCATTATGCATTCCCCTTTAGGCAGAATACACACATGTAATAGAATTTTTAATATGGAACTCATAAATGAGAATACAATAGTTTTCGAAAAACTATCCTCTTTGGTAGATAGATTCTCTTGACTAATGCATCTCTTAGCACAAAATATTCCATCTCACACACGATTTCAAAATTATTGTATCTAATAACCTCCTTTGGGCAGGTCAATATATACAATAATTAGAAATTATCTCTTCATAAAAATTAGGATAATTTTATAAGTCTCAATAAATGTCCCACTTTGGTAGTAACACTTATTTTAACTCATAAAACCATTTTAATTAGAGATTTCTCAAAAGACCTGCAATTATAATGTATATCAAACATAGATATATACATTAAAAATACACAAATGAGATACACAAACACAAAAGTATCTCTTTTATTTAATACATGTTTAACACATAAATCTTGAACAATTAAAAATATATATATTTCTAATTTATCAACTAAATTCAATAATTTATTTTCCTATATTATTATTATTATTATTTTTAAAGAAAAGTACGGATAAGTATCATGTGGTTTGAACCCTAACAAAGTGGTACCCTGAACTTCAAATCGTTAGTAAAAAAATTGAAATCCTAGTAACACCGTTAATGAATCTGACGTGGCAAAGGGCAATTACATCTCTTCACGCTGACGTGGCAAAAAACAAAGAACCTAAAATCCCTAATTTTTTTGGGGGGGTTGGGGGGGGGGGGGGGTATTGGACGTGTTTTTTTAGATTAAAATCCCTAAAATTTTCAATTCATCAAAACATTTCCCTTTATACTGATCAATTAAAATCCTTAAGTCTCTTCGTTTTAGGAAAATCTAAATATTCATTTGATTAATTGAAGTTTAATTCGAAGCAGAAAAAATGAATTCGTTATCTCAAAGTAGCAGGACATTGGCATCGCCTTTGAAGGAATGTGATTATGGTTTGCCATCTTTGATGAAGATATCATCAACTCCAGCCAATTATAGTTGAAAATTTCATGGTTGTAGCAAATTTAATCTTATAGGTAGGCACGGGTGCAAATATTTTGAATGGGTTGATAGTGCATATCCAGGAACGGAGAATTATGGCGATTTGAATGAATGGGAGGAAGAAATTATGATGTGGAGAGAAAGAGAAGCAGAGATGAGTGCTAAATTATCCAAATTAAAGGAGCTATTGAGTATGAATGAGATGGATTTGCAGGCGTACAAGAATGAGATGGTTAAGCTAAAATTGGAGTTGAAAAAGTATGAAGAACAAGAGGGTATGAACTTGAAATTCAAATGTAGTGGCAATAAATTTGTAGTGTTGTTTTTGTTAGTTGTTGTTGTGGCATATGTCATCAGTGGAAGTGGAAAAGGGAACATATATGGTAAAGGGATTATGTATTTGCCTTAGAATGAAAGAAGTGTACTATGTAATTAAAGTTTTTCTTAAAATGCATCAATAAAATTAGTAAGTTGTTTGTTAAATTTTTTGTGACTATGTAATGAAATTTAATTGTATTATGAATGCATCATTCCCTGTTTGTTAAGTATGAATATAAATTTCATAAGCAGCATATTGAAACATCCAATACTAATATAAATACCAAACAATAATTACAAAAAAAAAAAAAGCTCCATCATATTGATGTATTGATATATAAATATTCCTGAATACAAAATAACTGATGCTCACCTGAACCAAATAGAGTTCAAAATAAGTGATGTTTACCTGAACCAAATAGACTTCAAAATAACAAAAGTAAATGTCTTCATAATAATTTACACCCTCATAATTTAACATAAAATCATTACACACAGTTGACATCACATTGGAAATAACCTAAGCAATCTAGTGTGTGGATGGCCTTGTATCTGCTGCCATCTCTTTTTTCTTTGCAGCTGTAGGTGGAGGTGCAAAAGTTGTGAGCTGAGATGCCCTCTTAAAGTTTTGGTAAGAAGAAGGGGGTATATTGAAATTGAACGCTTGAGGCCTTGGAGGGTATAAGTCTGCTTGAGGCCTTGAAGGGTATGATTGAGGCCTTGGAGGCTTGAACTGACCTGCAGTTATCTGAAATGGCAGAAAAAATTTTGTTAAAATTTCAGTATAAGTTCCAAAAAATTAGAATAAATATATCTTTACCTTAGATGGCATAGGTTGACTTGCTGATCTCGCAGGACCATCATTGCTTCCAGCATGCCTTACAACACCATCAGGTTGACTTGCTGTTATTCTGAATGATGCTTGTTGTTTAGGTTGACTTGCTGACCTTACAACACCATCAGCTCCTGTTTGTTGATGAGCACCTGTTGGTTGCCTTCTTGGAGCTCTTGTGCGAACACCCTACATATTAGCAACCACATAAGTGAAAATCAGTTGTAATTGTCAACATAAATTATAAGTCAACAATGTCAGTAAAAAATACCTAATTTAAGCTAAATGCTGCAACATTTCCTTGAACCTATTTTTGCCTCTAGCTTCTTTGCCAAGTTGCTTCACTAATTATAGATGCTTTACACCCTCTTACATTGTGACCTACTTGTTTACAATTATCACAAACCACATAACCACCACTTCTTGAAGTCGTATAGGGGTTCTTAGGCTCATCTGCAGTTCTAATCCTTTTCTTTTTAGGTCGACCTGTTGGTTTCCTCACTATATTGGGATGGACATCAAGACAATCAATCCTTTCCCATTCTTCCTTGCTTGGAACAGTGTATATCATATGCTGGTACACTGCTAAGTAGGTAACTTTTGAGTAATAGCAATGGACATAATTTTTAAGTTGCTCCCTATTTGTCTAAATTGCACTCACAGTATGCTTGCAGGGTATTCCTGTCAGGTCCCAGTACCTGCAACTGCATGTGTTCTTAGATAGTTCAACTATATTCCCTGTGTCACCAAAGTCAACTTCGTATTTCCTTTCACTAGTTGGAGTGCAAAAACAATCCCTGCTTTCAACCTTATGCTTCTCTAAAATTTCTTGGGCATTTGGACAAAGTTCACCTCTATAATTTTTCATTCTAGTTGCTTTCACATATATCCTCTTCATCAACCTTCTCCTAATCCATTCTAGCATACTTAATATAGGCATATCTCTTGTAACTTTAATATATAAGTTGAAAGACTCACATATATTATTATGAAGTGCATCATAATTGGTATGAGGAGAGAAAAATGCTCGTGCCCACTTTGAAGGATCCATTTGCATCAACCAATCATGAGCTTTGACATCAAGCTATTTAAGTTTATCCATATGAAACTGCTATGTCTTTTTAGTCCTTGTGTCTGCAGTTGCCCACAACAAATTTTTTTAAGTTAAATCCTTATATATCAACTTAAAATTCTCAACTATATGCTTAACACAATGTCTGTGTTTAACACCAGGCATCATTTCCTTGAAAGCCTCCACCAGTCCCTAGCAGAACAACAATAAACAACAAACATATAAGTCATAAATTAATTGAAACTTGCCTAAAAATAATTTCAACCTTGATCAGAATTAAATTGAAAAGAAATAAAACACCGTTTAATTACCTTTTGCTGATCGGACATAAATATCCACCCTATTTTCTGAGGACTTCCAAAATCTTCAAAGAGTAGATTTAAAAACCATTTCCAAGAATTTTTTTCTTCAATGTCCACAATAGCCATTGCAAAAGGAAACATGTTTTCATTTCCATCACGACTTATAGCACATAATAGTTGTCCACCCATTGATGTTTTAAGATGGCATCCATCCAATCCAACAATAGGGCTCAAGCCTGAAAAATATCCTTACTTTTGCTACCCAAATCTAATATACATGTAATGAAAGACCACAATCTCTTTTGGTCTTCTTGAAATTTTTTATCCTTCATGGTCTTGTTCCTCTATCACCGTCTCAAGATTGGTTTCCAATTTAACACAACTTCCAGGATTTGTTTGTCTTATTGTTTCTACATAGCCCCCTAGCCTCTTATATTGATCAACAACATCTCCAAAAATCAGATTCTTTGCTCTTCTTTTAGCTCTATAGCATTTTGAAAAAGATATCTCATGCCCAAGCTGTCTTTGAATCTTCTTCTGCATTGCATGTACTTCCTAATCAGGATTATCTTGTAAATCTTCTTTGTACTTTTCAGCCAAATATTTGGAAGTAATTATATTATTATTCCATTTTCAAGGGCATGAATGCTTTGGCTTAAAAGTCTTGATTTGGAATGTATTACAATCCTTTAGCTTTGAAGCATGTATCCTGAAGCCACACCTGTCTTTACATATGGAAGAAACCCTTTCTTTGTTATTTTTGTTTAAAGTATAACTAAAACCTCTCTTAACAGCCCATTCTTGTAATGCTTTCCTGAAAACATCTGCACTTGTAAACCTCATCCTCTTGTAAAGCTATGGATCTTTGAATCCTGCATTCTCATTGAAGTCAACATTGTCTCCATTATGTTCATCATCAGATCCTTTCAAGCTGCCATGGTCATCATCATGTAGTGGTTGCTCATTGAATTCATTCAAATCTTCCTCGGTTAAGTCATTCACATTTGCTCGATCCCTTTCACCAGCAGTCCCCACACCTCCATCCCCTTCTCTAGCACCCCTACACCAGTATTCTATGAACCAGCAGTCCTAAAACCTTCATCCCTATCACCAGTACTTCTGTCCCCATTGCCACCTAAACCAGCACCATTCCCACCACTATGAAAAATATCATCATCTAATCCTTCATGGTCATCATACAATTTACTGAGCTCACCAAAAAATTATAAGTCAGTATCATCTTCTTCTAAAACTTGGTAATTACTATCCTCTATATCGCTGTCTAATTCATTATTAGCACTCCTCAAATCATTGATCAAATTTTTGTTAACTTATCTATATCACATCACATCAGTTAACTTCCCATCTTCTTCTTGTTCAACCTCTCCCTCACTATCCTTAGCACCATCAGCTGCCCCCTCTCTTTCCTCTGTTTCCTCACTATAATCAGATGTCATATAACTGAAATAAACTTCTTCATCTTCCATTTCACTTTCTCTACCAGAAGTTCCATCCACATCCTTATCTAAGTTAACAGTATCATCACTACTATCAACATAATCTTCTTGTAAATTAACAAATACGCCATCTTCTTCATTTAAATCACATTCATCTTCATTAGGTCAAACTACCTATAAAGGGAGGCCAACACTGACACAGTATATTTCAATATGATCTTGTCCTTTATATCAAGCATTTCTTGACAAATTTTGTTATCCACTATTTCCTCAATTCCCTTAGGGGGTGATAAACCCGCAACCCTTACCACATTCTACATCCAGCTTTATATCCAAGATCGCAAAAAATCCCCAATAACTCAAACATCGAAATGTAGTCTATGCCTACTTCTTTATATGCTATTTTACCATTTTTATATCTAGTGTAATTCTCATCTAACCATTGGCCCCCATGGTGAAGCACAAGCTTCACCATCTCTGCCATTTCTCTATTTATAAAGATAACAAATTGCAATAAATTTCATGCACTAAACCAGATTAAAAAACCACTTCAAATATGAAACACATGCAAAAAAAAAACCACATACAACCTTCAACTTTTTAGATCGATTTTAGAATGTGCACAGAGAACATCGACTGCAATAAACCCTAACATGCAATAGATAAAAATCTCTAAAATTTAAAGGAGATTTCAAGGTAAAAACGACCAATATCCTACTTGCCAAGTAAAGCTTTTCCACCTATTTCTTCTTTCCTTAAATTTTGCACACTCAAAACTGATTATTCAAGTTCCATCGACACAACCATATACCGTAGCACTTACATTTTGTGTCTTTATGAAATCTAATAGCTTATTCTTGCTTTTTAATTTGGTAAAATAAGGAACAAAGGAAGAGAGATTAGAGCTAAGGGAATATCACAGTCAAGCTAAGAGAATAAGTTTAGATGAATTAGGGATTTTATTGTTTTTAGGCTCTAAATACACCATGTATTCCCCCCCCCCTTTTTTCCATGTCGGACACAAGTTAGAGTGAAGAGACACAATTGCCCTTTGCCACATCAGATTCATTAATGGTGTTACTAGGATTTCAGTTTTTTGCTAACGGTCTGAAGCTCAGGGTACCACTTTGTTATGGTTCAAACCACAAGTCAGAAAGTGATTAGGGTTCAAACCACAGGGTACTGATCTGTACTTTTCCCTTATTTTTAATAGTAATTGAGACTTGATCTCATGTTATTAGATATGCATGACAAAACAATCTCGTATAAGCAGCATACATGGTGATTCAAATTAAATAATTATTCTTTTAACAGAGTTAATTAAAGAAATAATAATAACAAAGGACAAAAAGCATAAAAATTAAACAAACATAAAAGGAAAAACAGAGGTCACTTTACATACTTCGGCTTAGTAAAAATATACATGTATTGGACTTACATATTTTTAAGTTAGGCGTGCTTAGGTAATCATGCACACACATATATTTAACCATACTTTAACACGATTAACTAGCAAATTAAATATCAAAATTGAAGAATTATTCATCCGCAAAAGAAGACACCGTAAAGAAACATACAGAAGAATAAGGGTACACATATTGAATTAAACAATCAGTAATCAAATTATTCATGTAAATAATTTAATTTAAAAATAACACTTAATTATTTGAAGATTCTAAATTCATATACGATCTAAACTTTGATACCAAATGTAAGAAAA